>CM044112.1:4395723-4432676 GCA_024174645.1 Lemna minuta
ATTACTTTCTATTTATTTAACCTTTCAAAATATTAAACATCCATAAAGGACATAATTAACCCTAAACCATAAGCATGATAACATTCATCATAATCTAAAAAATAAGCATGAATATTAGTTAAATAAAATAAGAATTTAAGTTAAATATGCATGTTATTAGTGGTGCAGAGAGAGAAATGGCGGGGAAACGAAAGAGATATAGCGAGAGAGATAGAAAAAACTCGGGAGAGAGGTAGAGAAAACGTGAGGGAGAGGAACAACCGATTTTGGAAAAAGTGGAAGAAGGGGGAGAGTGCGTGAGGGGATATCTAGAGATGGCGAGGAGGATTGAGAGAGGGAAGTACGGTTACCAGAGAGGGAACAGAGACAAATCTGAAGCGGGAGAGGAAATTAAGGGAGATGAAAGAGAACTCAGGACATATTTCAACGGAAAACAAGGAGATTTTGAGAGTGAGAGAGAAATGGGGTTGGGAAAGGGCGAAGAAAAGGGGAAAGAGCAAGAGTGTGAACAATAGAGAGATAGAGAGAGAGAAAGGGAGATAATGTGTGAAAGAGCAATTTAGAAGAAGAATGGAAGCAAAAAGAAGAGAACGAAGAGAAGAAAATGAGAGGGAATTTGAGAGAGAAATCAGATTGCAAGAGTGATAGGCCCAAAGTCGTCGTGTTTTTAAGCCCGACAAATTTACTATTTATATTCAAGAAAACTAAGTCCGGGTAGAGAGGATAAAGGCATATAGCTTTCTAGGTCGATCCACAAGGATTCTAGGACACGTCAATATCAATAATAAGAGTCGAGAGGAGGGTACAGATGAAGGATTGGTGGTCAACTCTATGAGTTGACCGTGGGAGGAAGGAATTTTGATGGATGATTTAAGTGAACCTACAGATATAAAGATCCTAAATTCAGAATATAGAAAAGTATTAGAATGAATAATTAAAGAAATCAAAATTACGTAGAAAGAAGAGAAGTAAGAGGGGAAATAGAAGAGAGAATGAGCTGAGAGTTTGGGAGATTTGAGGGAGAAATGGGGGAAATAAAGAGCTAGTTATGAAACCTTTTTATGGGAAATACATAGAGAGAAGGATTAATGAAATAGAAAAATAGAGAAGGATAAATGTAAGATGGTGTGTGAGGGAAGAGAGAGACTAAAGGAGGGTAGAGAATAGAGTGATAATGAGGGAGGTAGAAAGAATATATGGAGAGAGAAAAGGTAAGAAAGAAAGAATATACGAAGAAAGGAGGGCAGGTGGGAGAGAAGACGTGAGGACGTGAGGAGAGAAGGAAAAATCGGGGAGAGTAGGAGGAACCGGAGAGAGAGAGAGAGAGAGAGAGAGGTTACACGGAAGAAGATGAAATTTGGAGAGAGAGAAGAGAGTGCACAGGAAACAAAAATGGAAGAGGACGTTAGAAAATGAGGCGGAGAAGAGATAGACGGCGTGAGAGACAGACTATCGGAACAGAGAAAGAGAGAGAGAGAGAGAGAGAGAGAGAGAGAGAGAGAGAGAGAGAGGGGGGAACGCGAAAGAGAACGAAATAGGAAAATGTAGAAGTTGAGTTTGGAACGTTGGAGAGAGAGGGCAGATACTGAAATGATGAGACAAAAACGAAAACGAGAAAATGATAGGAGAAGAATAGAAAGATCGTAAGGGAGAGGATGAATACGGCTTCGGAAAATGGAGGGAAGGAGAGCATGGAAGAGAGAGAATGCGAGAGAAATTAGAAAGACTGGGATGCGCGTCACTGAGAAAAGAGAGAACGAGAAGGGAGAATGGAAGAACGAATTTAGAAATTGAGTCGACAATACGAGGGAAGGCAAAATTAAAAAAACGGTAGAACTCAAAAAGAGAAAGAGGTGGATTTAGAGAGAAGGCGAAACGGAAAATCGCGGGAAGGGAGTGAATACTGGAAGAATGTAAAAGAAAATGCGGGAATGACAGTAATGAAGATTGAAATTAGAGGACACGGAGAGAGGGAGAAATGCAGAAGTCCTGAAGATGCGATTCAGAAATTTTCTGATAGAGAAAGATGGAAGAGAGAGAGCGGGAAGTGTGAGAGGGAAAGAGAGAGAAGGAAAAAGACGAGCGTAAAGGAAGGATGATCGAAGAAAGAAATTCGGGGAGAGAAAAATTGCAGGAGATTCAACGGAGATCGAAAGAAAGAGAGTAGAGATCGAGAGAGGAACCGAAGAAGGTAGCTGGAGATTCAAGCGGAAAGAAATGACATTTCGAGAAAGATGAAAAAAATACTGGAACAAGAAGCGATGGTTTCGGCAGAAAATAACATGAAGACGGCGATCGAAGCGGAATAGATGAGAGAAGGTGAGAAAGAGAAAATGGGGATGATACGAGAATGCAAGCTGGAGAAGAGAATGCGACGAGAGTTAGATAGGAAGAGAGAGACAAGATGAGATTGAGAGGAAAATCAGAAGGATGAAGAACATAAATTGCACATAAGGGAGAAAATAAGCGCGGAATCGAAATGGAAAATGAGACGATGCCAGGAAGAGGAAGATGAAGAAGGATAACAAGATTAAAATTAAAGGAAGACTTTGTTAACTGTTTACATTCCGACGGGAAGAACGCCGGAGGAAATCTAAACCTAGGAGAGAGAAGAAAACAACCGGGGGAGAAGGGACAACCGAAAAAAAGAAGAAAGAAGAAGGAAGAAACTCTCCCGAAACAACTTTTTCCCCTTTTATTCTCCCCAATCTCCACTTTGGCTGGGCTCCTATTGTTTGACTGGGCTTGCAATTACTTGTCTTGGACAGCCCACTAAGCCCTTTAAACACTTCTATTAGAGAATCTTGCTGCCATTCCTCTTGTGAACTTCCTGAAAATGAAAAGGCAGAATTCATGTAAAATAAATTCCTCTTAATACACTAATATTCTAGAAACTTCAAGTTGTGAGATAATAGAGGAGATGCTGTGTTAAAGGGTTTAATAGAGTTACATAAGAGCAATTCATAGGTGCTTATAACTATATTTTAAGTTCTTATCAAAGAGCAAGGATAGGAGAAGCGCTTGGAGAAAGAAAGGGGCGAGGAAATTTGAATGGGGAATAGGTGATTGCTATAGAAGAAAAGAGAGGATTCTAGAGAGACTAGATAGAGACAAAAGGGTTGAGTAGGAGTGGAAGAGAGTTAGAGTACGGAAGATGTAGAGATGGAAATTGGGGAAGGAGATGATCGGGGAAAGAGAAAATTCCATAAGAATACAGGGGGGAGAGAATGCGAGAGAGGTTGAGAGAGGTTGAGTGGAAGAGGACGAAGAGATCAAGCATGTGAGAATGAAAACATCAACAATCACTGAGATTTTTCTAAGCCACTATTTATGATTTTGATTCTTGAACTACATTGCGACCAGAAAGAATACCGAGAAATTCTAAACCTAGGAGAGAGAAAGAACAGCAATAAAAAATGAAAAAATGATCCCATGGGATTCGGAAGCCCCTCTAAAAAGCACTTTTTCTCTATTTGTGGGCTCTCCGAGAAGAGATTTCCTGAAATTTTTCTGACACAACCCATTAAGTCCTTGCTCTTGAGGAGGTGATCTTTCTTCTATTGTTCCTGAAATAAAAAAGGTAAAATTCATGTAGAGTACTTCTATTTGATGTGCTTATATTATAAAACTATTAAATCATGAAATTGTAAATGTGATGTTGTGTTCAACAATTAACATAATTAAATAAAAGCAATTCCTAGGTGTTTATAACTGCTTTTTATGCTTTTATCATAGCCCCTGTGTCTAGAAGAGATCGAGGAAAAGTCTTGCCCCCTATCTCAAAACTAATCATGGGAGCTCCCAGATCACGTCGCTTTCAATGAAGTGTACTCAACATAATCAAGCTAATAGCCTCGCTCATAGGAATTCGCTTCGACTTCCTCATGGAGGTGTGATAACATGCATATTTAACATAAATTATTATCTTATTTAACTAATATTCATGCTTATTTTATGTGATTGTGATGCATATTATCATAGTTTTATGAATTTTCTCCATTGGTATGCCATTTTACTAAAGTCTATATTTATGAATCATTTAGGGTTAATTATGTGCTTATTGATGATTAATCTTTTGCAAGGTTAAATAAATAGAAATTAATCACTTTCCTTGATTTACTTGGACTTTAGTAGATGATTAATTTCAAGAAGAGAATGTTGGGATGATATGAAATATATTTCTTTAAGGATTATTTAAGTTTATTTTGAATTCATCCTATATTCTTCTTTTAATTTATATTTTAGATGGTATGATATTAAAAATGAATAAATTTGTGAGCCAATGGAGAAAATTTGTCTCTAAAAAGGAGTTATATTTTTAAGATATTAATTTTTGAATTTTCTGGAATTTATTTTGATTTTTCAGGAGTTTTTCTGATTTTAATTCCTTTAAAAAAAGGGCAAAAAGGGTGGTATTTTCTCGCAGGAACCGCAGAGCTAACTTGGGGCACAGCAGACACGTGGCGGGGCCACGCGAGGCCACGTGGATGACTGGGTGGTGCATACGTGGAGCGTACGTGGCGTGAGGTGGTCTTCAGGTTGGCAGGTGATTGGCCCACGGGTATAGTGGGCCCAGGTAAGAAGTTTGGGGCGATAACGCAAAGGCGTAGGGGCCTTCCCAATTTTATACACGTCTCTCTCAATTACTACTTCCTTGTGGGACTATGTTCCCTTTAATTTTTAAATTTTCAGGATACGTGGCAGCGTCAGGGTCGTTGGATGCGGTCGCGTCAATTAAGATGTGTCAATCACATGGACTCAGGTCCACCTGATCCCCATCAAACGCACGTGCACAAAGGAGGACCGTTGATCGTGTAAGTGACATCGGACGCTCAAGATTTAATCGCACTTTCGGCGATCGTGGGGCGACATGTGGACACATCAAGGTCTTCCGATCAAGATTGGACAGGCGATTTTCGGGGGATCATGGGATCATGGCCCACGATCATCGCGCGATTGTGGCCGTCGATCGGTCTTCACCGAATCAGACGGTCCGCGATTTTTGCGTCGAATTCTTCTATAAAATGGTATTCTTCCTCTTTTGTAAATCAACTCTTGATTGAATCGTGAAGGAATTAACTAGTTTTTGAGCAAAATCCTAAGTTCTTTGTGATTCCCCCGTGTTCTAGACTTGATTGCGATCCAATCAAGGCCGGATTCATCACTAATCGTTACAAGATTTGATCAAATTCTCCCTTGAAAGGCCGAACGTACGTCGAGGAAGAAACAGATCAAATACACTTCAATTGACTCGATTTGGAGCCCAATCTTCACATCAATTGGGTTAGTAGTGTGAATTGATCATTCATGTTGTAATAACTGTAATTTAGATTAGATTTAGGTAGTCAATTTTAGTTTTTAGATCGCTTTGTTGTTCATTTTCGCCCAACTCAGGTGCGGATTTTTACTGATTTTCAAACACGGATTTCTCCCTAATCTTAAGTCCAAATTGTTTGACTTTGGTTTCATTGGATTCCTTGTTTCATCAGCTTTCCGTGGATAGAAAAATCATAAAATTTCATCATCATTTGATGCTTCAACTTGACGTTTGACCATCTACTATTCATTTTCAATCCAAAATTGGGTGTTGACTTGCGGGGGCAATTACTTTCAAAATACAAGGTGGAATTTGACAATTTTGGTCTCTTTAGAATCCTCTGGTTGTTAGATTTCTATTAATATGTGAATTAAAATATTTGGATATCATTTGTTTAGTCAATTTGAAGATTTACACCAAAGTATTTATTTCAGGATTTTTTGGATCTTTGATTTTCAATAATTCATAATAAATCGAATTCATCTCGAAAAATAATGAAATATATATAAAAAATTTCCATTTTCTCTCTAGTTTCTGAATATATAATTTTTTAAATTTTTTAAGCTCTTTATTGTTTGATTTTATAGAAAGTCAACGGATGGTCAAAGTCAACACTTTGATGTTGACTTTTGACATTTCTTTGTCAAATCAGCTTCTAAATTCTTAAAATATCTTATTTGACATATTTATATCATTATCATTAATAAAGTATCATTTTCACTTCTTAAAATCCTTAATTAAACCTAAGTTTGACCAAGTCAACTCTTTGATCAAAGTCAACAGTGTTCTTTGTGGATCAACCTGATCTTTACAATATATTTGATGTAATATCTTTGTTATTATGAGTTTGGAATTATAAAATTTTTTTGACCGACGTTTGTGTGCTTTTAACGATCGCATAAAATGCTTTGTCAAGGTGCAAAGTCCTTTTAAGAACTTAGCGTAAGATGGAATGTGTTGAATCGCACTTACTAGTGGGATGGTGATAGTGACCTGTCTAAAGGCCTCGAGTAATGTATCATCATTTATGCTCTTCCAGGCCTTGGGTCGGCTTAATAAATGAGGATGAGGCACCAGAGGTTTGTAAACCTCAGGATTGGGCGCTGCCTAATCAGCTCCTCGTCGAGTGCCTTCTCATCTTCGGAGTCCTCCTCCAGAATGATTGTACGAGAGGATTCGTCATCCTTCTCCTCATTTGGATCCTTGTGGCTCTTGTGGTCCTTGTGAGGATCCACTAAGACTTTGCGACTACGTAGGCCCAAGATAGCATGTGCCTCCTCTAGTGCACTATCAATGTGAACTTGGCTCACATTGTGTGTGCGGCTTGACGATGCTTGTCCTAGATTCCTAGGGTTTGCTAGAGGTTGGGAAGGTAATTGGTCAGCGAATTCTACTCGCTTTCCCTCCCTCTGATCGACTGAAGCATTAGAGCATTGGGCCTTAGCCCCTTCGACTCTATCAAGTCGGTCGCTTACTGACTCTAGTGCTAATCGAAGAGCGGATGAGAATATAGATGTCATATTTTAAATTTGGGTACCACAAAGTACTTGACCAGAAATTTGAAAAGCAATAGAAACTTTGGTGATATCATTCCAGTGTGAGTAGGTCGATTGCAAGTGGTTAAATGAGATATTGTTCTTATATAAGAGCTTAGAGACGACCAAAGTGATCGGATAAGTCCAAATCCAGATAGAAATCTCATGTCATTGTAATGGTTTTATTGGGCTTATGCAATATTATTTATCATAAATCGTTTCCCTTAATTTCCTATCTTCCCAAAGTATAGCTCAGTAAGGGGTCGAATCCAAGGGAGGCAATGCTAATACTTCTTTTACTTATCCGATGTTCTTCCAGTGCACTTCAATTCAATCAGACTACTCCGTAGATTTTATTTTTAACTAAATCGTATGGCTATTATCAATAAAAGGGGTGAATTATAAGGAATTTTGCATATCTTTTATTTTCTTTTTGTAAGAATACTTCTCTAGTTATAATTGTTTATATCAATCCTCTTTCGTCATGTTATCATCTTGTCACCTTTTATTTGTACTTATCCTACCACTATGTTTAGTTTTATTTTTATTATTATTCCTAAATGGACTAGGTTCCTAAGGGATTGATCTTGCAAATACGACTTCCCTACATTCAATGTATCCACTCTTAATAACTTTCTTGTGTAACTTTCCTGAATCTAAACAGAAAACAGAAATGCGAAGAAGGATTTCTACCTAATTATTTTCTTTTTATTATACTTTTTAATATATCTCTTCTACATCAAACAAGATCTAAGGCCTAAAGTAAGATTTCTCTTACCGTAATTGACTATAATAGAATTAAAGAAAGGAAAAGTCTCTGAAAAGGTGTCAAGCATATTTCTCTCATAAATCCAAATCTTACACTGATTATGCATAGATTCGCCAAAAAAAGAAAATCAAGACAATTACTTTTAGTGCAAAATATATGTTAAATTAAATTCAATGAATCTTTTCAGAATAAGAAGAAATCAATCCTGAAAGTAATAGAAAACTGAGTCTAAATCCAAGAAAACAAACTAAATGAAACAGAACAAAATTTCGTAAAACCTAAAACACAAAGTAAACCTTAAACTACCCTTGCCCACAAGCTGCATACATATCTGCATACAGATTGGTTGACGATATCTGCATACATATCTTGCCCACAAGCTGCTAAAGCCCATTAAATCCAACGAGCCCATTAAGGGCTTTAGTTAAAATCAACATATTTATTTAATAATTTTTGAAAACGAGATTGCAAAAATTAAAGGAGAGTTCATTAAAGAAAACATAGAATTAAAAGAAATTAAAGTTGTCTTGAATATCTGTAAATCACCTCTTGGAAGACTTTTATCTCATTCATCTAGAAGTTGTTCATCTGGGCATAATCATATAATAACATGCAAAAGATGATGGATTTTGACTTTTGTAACTAAATTATGACAAAGATGAGCATCCTTACCTGCTCTCTTTTGTATGTTATCATGATCCAAAAGGAACTAATCACATTGTTTTCAATAAAATATGGATCCAAAGTTTCAACCACGCGTCTAATGCTATTCTTTTTTGCATACATATTCTCCAGGGTATGCCACAATGTGCTTGCACGCTTGATACATTAAAGAGGTTGAGCTATGGCAAGAAGAACACATTGACGCATCCAAGATCAAATAGCGGAGTCAGCTTGAGTCCATGTATCTTAACTTGGAGCAATCAACAAATGCAAAGGCTTTGTTAGACGATGAACTAGGCAATCATATATGACAAAATCCTCAAAAATTTTAGCCCATGAAGCATAATTTTGACCACCAAAGGTGTATGACAATCAATTAAGTTGAGTCTACGATAGAATAATGAGCAGTAGAAAGTGCTTCACTCAGAGGAGATATTGGTGGAAAAATAATTGGAATCGATGGTGGAGCAAGAGGGACCAGCAATGGAGCAAACGGTGGTAGGGAATCATTAGAACCATATAATGCCATCGTACCGAGAAGGGTTAGCTAGGGCAAACATGTAGTAGTCAAATAATGGTCGAAGCTTGGTTTGAACCTAGCTAGCAGGAGTTTTGCAGCCCATGCAAAACCTTCGATTTCATGGAGCCGACAGCCCTAGAATAGGAGTGGCCCGACTAGGAGGGGGGGGGCATTAAAAGGGGCGGCAGCCTGAAGAGAGAGGTATAATAGCTTTGGTAGACTAAATAGCATAAGCTTATCCAAATACCTTTATTGCCTCTCTTTCTCTCCCCCTCTTTCTCTCTCCTCTATTATCCTCTCTCTCTCTCTCCATTTCTCCCTCTTTAACTGTCTATTTGTTTCTCTCTTCTCTTTTTACCCTTCTCGCCCTCTCTCTTTCCCTCTTGACCCATCTAGTTTTTCTCCTTTCCCTCCCTCTCCCTGCTCCTCACTCACACTCTCTCTATCTCACATCCACTGGACGGCTGGAGCTGGTTGCCTGCAATTTCTTTATTTTTTTTTAACCAATTTTTGACTTCTACCGGACCACTTGAAAGGCGTCCGGCACTGGACTCCGATGCCTACTTGAAAGGGAAAAAGGCAAGGTAGATCTCGCCGGAGAAGACCCGAAGAGGATAATTATTGACGAAGAGATCTGACGAGGTGGACGGCGGAGTTGAAAGATCAACGTCGATCGTCAATGTAGGCGATCCGCGCGTACAAGCTTTGTTTATTTATGGCAGGTACCTGCCTGGTTCGCCCAAAGCCCCAAACCGTCTCTGGCTGCCGCACTCAAGAACAGGGCCCGGGTCGACACCGAAGATGCCGCAGTATCTGATGTAGAACCCGATGCGATCCGGCACGCGGATATCGGCTCCGCGTCCCCACTCCACCTCCCCGTTGATGATGTTGGTGATCACGCTGCAACCGGGCTGCGATCCGGCGGCGACTTCTGCGGCGGACGGCGTCTATGCTCCGGTGATGATGTCATGGGCCGACGGTTTGGGCGACTGCGGAGTCATCCTGCGCCAGAGAGCCGTCTTAAAGGAGATGACTGCGTCGGAGGCCACTAGGTCAGGGTTGCTCAGGAGATCCACTCCTATCGCTTCTCCGGCTGGCCCGTATCTCTAGTTGCTGAAGCACGGTGTAAAAGCTTTAAAAGAAATCAGCGGAGCAAGACATGTAAAGAGAGATCTTATGCAGCGATCAACTCATTATGAGATCTGCATCGGTCCTCTGCCGTAGTACTTCTTGCCGGCTACGCCGAGCCACTGCGTGCTGTCGACGCAGTGATCTCCCAGGTCATCCACCTCCTCCTTACAGCAGTATCCCCAAGAGTAAGGGCCATCCGACGCCGTCGACCAACCCAACTGTTGCATCTCCGTCAGTCGTTATCAGCAAGTTTCTGTCACCTCCCTCCTCTTCAACTCACCGCTCGTCGCGACGCTATTATAAATATCTGACCGTAAGTTTTAAACAACTACAGTCCTTTGACTGATTGAAGTCAGAAGAAGAAGTCTTAACTTGTAGAAGGAGGCATGCAATAAAAAAATGGAGAAATATCTATCAAAGAGAGCAGATGGGGAGATTTTGAGTCATCGTTCTCGAGGCACAAGGAGCACTGTGCTCCGAGCACAGTAATTTGGCATAAATGGCGATTGAAAAAGGTATGCCTCTCATTATGACAAAATTTGTTCGAAAAAATAGAAGAAATTCTCCAATTAGCTCTTGAATCATTAATGGCCTTCATTACCTTGCAAAAGAAGATGCGTCTGCTCCGAATTAAATCCTTATGAACCGGTCAATTCCACCAATTTCATAGAAATATTTTGTTTGAAATTCGAACCGAGCAGTATGTTTAATAAGTTCAATATGTATGATGAATTCCCAATTTCCTCATAATTGATGTCGTTTCCGGCTTCATCAATATTCACAAAAGCAACGGGACTCATGATTCAAATATTCTGGATTGTTCAGGTGAAAAATCTTGGGACCGTATCATCATCAACATCGAGCCCGAGATACGAAAATTTGACGTCCCAATATTTAGAGTCCCTTATGAAATACGAAAACACATGCCAAGCGCGTACGATCCGACTGCAATCTCTTTTGGTCCATACCATCACGGGAAGGAGGAGCTCAAAGCCATGGAAGATGCCAAAGGTAAGTACATTCATAGTCTCTTGAACAGGAATAATAAAACATTGGAGGCCTATTTGGAGTTGCTTAGGACGATCAAAGACGACGCAAAAGCCTGTTACCAGGATCTCCCGGAAATAGACGACGAGCAATTCGTAAACATTATGACTCGTGACGGCTGCGTTCTTGTAGAGGTCATGAATAGGCTTATCAGTGATGTAGAGCGTCCGAAGCTTGATTGGGAGGAAATCGACCCTATTCTCGTGGAGATGATGCTCCTTGAGAATCAGATTCCCTTTATTGTTCTGGAAAAGATTTGGCAAGTCCAGCAGAAAGATACCAGTTTGCGTGATCAAGTCCTGTGGCTCATGAGGGACATATATTCTCCTAACCCTGACGATTCGTTCCCCGTCACTGCTCGACCGATCCATCTGCTTCACCTGCTCGGCCTCGTTGCGTTTCCCGATGATGATAAGTCCTCGTCTCGGCAACCTCCAGCTTCAGGTCAAGAGTTAATTTCTTGTCTGAGCAATCTCCTGGAGAGAGGAGTGGAGTTGAAGAAAAACGAGCAGGCACGGGGCCTCGAAGTGTCTTTTTCAAACGGCTTCATTACAATGAATCCTCTGAAGATAACGGGGGACACCAATAAATTTTTCGGAAATCTGATTGCATTCGAGCAGTACTACAATGGAGCAACGCTCAATGCTTCCAGCTACGTCGTGCTCATGAACTCCCTCTTTCAAGATTCCGCAGACGTCGCAGCACTCTCTTCTGATAACAGAGGTATACTGGAGCATAAAGCCACACATGTCGATGTCGCCGTTCTATTCAAGACACTGCGACTGGGAGTTCACGACTTCAAGGTGGACCAATGTTGTACTCGAAGAGCGGTCTTCGATTGGCTACGAAACCCGGAGAAGCCTTCTTCGACAATCTTCAGAGTTCCCGCCCATATCCGGGACCTCACGCCAAACGCCTACGAACCAACGATCATATCTTTTGGACCATATCATCACGGCAAAGAGCGCCTTAAAGCCATGCAACGGCAAAAATGGCAGTACCTCGACGATCTACTGGAGGGGTTTCAGGGAAAGAATTGGGAGGGCTGTTTGGGTGCGGTGAGAAAAATAAAGGTCGAGGCAAGAAGATCCTATCAGGAGCTCTCAGGCTTAGGCGATGACGCGGAGTTTGTTAAAGTGATGACACTGGATGGGTGCTTTCAGATTGAGTTTATGACCCGAATCTTTTCGGAAAAAAAGCATGATAAGATCGACTGGAACATAGTACATGCCGTTCAAAGAGATATAATGTTACTTGAAAACCAAATCCCCTTCATCGTTCTCCACCAGCTTTCCCAGTATTTAGATCCTCATCTCGATCTAAGTCCTCTGGAGAAAAATTTCCTCAAGTTTGTGAAAGACATTTACTCTCCCAACTCAGAGACCCCAGCTTTCGATTCTGAAGGTCCACTACATCTGGTGGACCTGCTACGCCGGGAAATGTTTCCCACTGGAGCTCCTGCTCAAGCTTCTGGCGGCGGCGAATCAAACTCGCGTGTGTGTGACATTCCCGGACTTGCCCAACTTAAGAGAAAAGGCGCAAAGATTGTAAGGAGACAAGGACGCGGTCTGAAAGTTTCCTTTGAAAACGGGAAAATGGGAATTAATTGTCACAAAATCAATCGAAACACGGAAGTGTATCTGCAAAACTTGATCGCCTTCGAGCAAGGCTATTTGCCAGCGGGCTTGGAGGCCTCAAGCTATGCCGTGCTCATGAACTACCTCATTGGCTCGCCAGAAGATGTGGCAGTGCTCTCTTCCATAGAGACAGGCATTCTGGACAACAATCTTACCACCGAAGAAGTGGTCCATCTTTTCCAGAATTTGTGCATGGGAATCGACTGCTTTCACGGAGGCAAAATCTACGAAGACATCAGCAAATATTTCAGCTCAAGAAGCCGACAATGGATGAGAGAGCTACGGGAAACGTATTTCAACAGCCCTTGGTCGTATGTCGCCTTTTTCGCCGCTGCCGCGCTGCTCGCATTCACAATTACTCAAACAGCCTACGCCATCAAAGCGTACAATCTAAGTTTAACCTGATCAGAGCTCCCTCCGTAGCCTTTGTTTCAACAACTATGGCAGCCCAGACTCCGAAGCGTCTGGTAAAGGACGAGAGAGTTGAAGGAAAAGTAGTCAAACGTTCGGAAATAAACGAGAGATTTGAAGGATATATACTTGAAAAGCCATTGGCGGATTACAGGGGTAGCAGTTGCTTCTTCGCTACGGAATAATACTTCAAATAAAGATAAGATGGAGAGCTTTGGAATCAATCTTGAATGCAATGAAATTGCGTCAGACGATTGAGTTACTCTTCATTTATCTAGTTCAGATTTGTTCTAGAAAATGGACGCAGTTGAGTTATTTTATCTTTTTACGACAATTATTCAATGAATCTTCCTTCTGTCTGCACTTGCCGTTCACAGCATGGGACACGTGTAACTTCACTCACGATAGAAGTTTTTTTAAAATCAATAATGGTCAATCGGGCCGACCGGGTCAAGTGGACCCAACCTAGCCGGACCGGGTGAACTCTGCTTTGTAAGAGTCTAACCTGGACCGGCCCCACTCAGCTCGGACCTGTTCCATTATGCATTTTACATTTAGAGTGGGAGCTAGGATTCAAACCCAGGTCTCGTGGCGCTAAGAGTCTGCTGCCAGTTGCGTAGCAGGCGGTTTCTGATATTTATCCGATTTAACTCAAAATTTTCATTTTTGAAATTTTCAAATATTTTATAAATTCAATTGTTTTTAAATGAATTTAAAAAAATTCTGAAAAAATCAACAAAAATAGAAAATGAATTCATTAACTGAAATAAATTAATTTTAAAATTTTTCATGCCATTTTATTCATAAAATATTTATTTTAGATTTTTTCAATTGAATAATTTAAGACTTAAATTATTTGGAATCAATTAAAATTCCATAAATCATCTTAAAGTGTTTAAATGATTTTTTCTTGACTATTGAGCATAATGTCATGTTTATTTTTAAAAATATTTATATGATTCATTTTTGTAATGAATTGGATTTATTTATTTAAACATGTTGTTATTAAATTAAATATGAAACCAAGAATATAAATAAACCTATTGTAGGATTCCTTAATTTTGGTTGTTTTGGTTTTATCATATATTTATACATATCACACACGATATGTATGTGATACATGTATACGTTTATTGAGATAACCATATCTTAGGGTATAGTTATAGAGATAACCATGGCAGACCCCAAAAAAGAGACTAAATCAAACACCCACAAGTAAAAGTCTAGGTTGAAACATAAGAGTTACAAACTCATGCATGGTTGACGTGTCGTTTTCGTGCATCATTAAAATACAAAGACGATGGTCAAAAAAAATTTATAAAACCGAATTCATAAAGATAAGATATAATAATCAAGTATTGTGTAAGTATCGGGTCGATCCAATCAGAGGAAGGTTAACTTTAATCACATAGTTGACTTGGTCAAACTTAGGTTTAAAAAGAGTTTTCAATAAGTAATAATAAGAAGTAATGAATGGAAATAATATAAATGGACTAAATAAGAAGTTTTAAGAATTTAATTCTCAGGTTTGACAGAGAAAAGTCAAAAGTCAAAGCATTGACTTTGACCAACAGTAAGTGTTTTGTAAAATCAGATAATCAAACAGAGTCAGAAGATTACGAAAATTAGATATTTAAAAACTAGAGAGAAAATATAATTTATTGATATATAATTCGTGATTTTTGGATAAGAAATTGATTTATTATAAATTATTGAAAATCAATTATCAAAAAATCCCCGAAATTAACACCTTGGAGGAAATCTTCAAATTGAATGGCTAAATGAAATCTAAATCTTGCAATTTCTATGTCAATGGAAAGCTAAGAACCAGAGGAATCTAATAAGACCAAAATCGAATTCTGATTTGTAAATCAAAAGTAATTGACCCTGAAAGTCAACATTTGACTTCTGATGAAAGATGAATAGTCCTTGGTAAAACGTCAAATTGGAGGGTCAAATGAACTCGGAATTTAATGAATTTTCCATCCCCAAAAATTTGATGAAAAGAGGAATCCAATGAAACAAAAATCAAGTGATTTGGAATTATAAAATCAAAGAGATATCCTATTTCAAAATCAGCGACTTTTCGGACTAAAATTTGAAGAAAATGAAGAACACTATGAACTAATTTGCAAAATTAAACTTCTAAATCTAATAAAAACTCAAATTACCTCCTGATAATCAATTGAATCTCACTACTAACCCGATTGTCTCAAGAATAGGACTTCAATTCTCGTGGATTGAAGCGAATTTGCTTGGATTCTTCCTCGATGACATTTGGAATTCAAGGGGAAAATTCGATGAAATCAAGAAGAAATTCGCGATCAATCCCACTCCAATTGCTTCTCAATTGAGTCTAAATGCGGGGGGATCACGATGAACTAGAGATCTTCCTCGAAATTTGCTTAATTCCTTCACGAATCGATCAAAAGTTGAAGAACAAAGGAGGGAATACATGGGTTTTTAAAGGGAAAATTAGCCCAAAATTGTGGGCAGTTGAGGCGGTCGTGGGAGCGGTTTTGCGGAGTCGTGGGAGTGATTCTCTTGGGCCGCATCGTGGCTTCAATTTCGCGACAAATCCACTTCAATTTCACTTCCAAAGCACCACGATCGGGCCACGATTGCTTTTAATTTCGCTTCAAAAACAAGCCACGATCGCTTCAATTTCGCTTCAAAAAGAAGCAATATCTCATTGGAATAATGCGTCGTGCATCGTGGCCTTGATTCCACGATGGAAGAGCCACGATCGCGGCTCGATCGCGCCACGATCGCGGTTCGGTCGGACCGCGATCATGGAGTTCTTTCGCGAATCCTCCAAGCCGTCCGATTGATCTTCAGGTGAGTTGACAGTTCGATCGCGATCGTACGGTATCCGCTTTTGAAGAAGATCCGACGCTTCTCGTGTAGCCACGTGGCGTCAGGTAAGCCATCCGATCGCCTCACTTAAGTAATACTTTAAGCATGTGCTGTGATTGATGATCGCCTGGACTCGGGTCCACGTGATCGACGCTTTGCACTTGGATCCAACAGCCGCTGAGTCGCCACGCGTCCTGCACAGATAAGAAACCGCAAAACATTGTCCCACACGGACTAAATTATAAAGAAGTATCAGGTATATAATATAGAGGGCCTTATAAGGTTAGCTTAAATTCCTCTATGGAGTGTTTGTAAGTACTATAACCCTTATATAATATAGAATATAATAAATATACGTGCACACCTTGTCAACCATGCGCCATGCGTGGGCCACCCGCAGCCCTGCCATGTGACCTTAGAGCCACGTCGCATTCGCGCGGTGTTCCCGTGTGCCACATCTTCTCGCCGCCACATCAGCTCACCACGTCAGCACTTGCAGGTAAATATCCCCCTATTTACAATTTTTTTAAATAAAAATTCAATTTAAAAATCAAATAAAAATCGAACAAAGGCTAAAACTTCCAAAAATCATATCTTAAAATATACAACTCCTTTTTAATCCAAATTTTCTCCATTAGATCACAAATTTCTTCCTTTTTATTCTCATGTCATTTAAAATATATTTTTAAAATAAGAAATCAAGATGAATTATAATTTACTTAAATTATTTCTCACTAAATATTATAAATCATAAATTCATCTTGAAATTATCCTTCAAAACATGCACTAAAGTCAAAATTATTCAAGAAAGGAGATTTACTTCTATTAATTTAAAATTAACACAAGATTAGTCATCTATTAAGCATGAAATTATCCCTAATTTATGCATAAATATCGACTTTAGTGAAATGACATGCCAATGGAGAAAATTCCTAAAAAGTATGATAACATGCATCATATTCACATAAAATAAGCATGAATATGAGTTAATTAGGATAAGAATTCAAGTTATAAATGCATGTTATCAATGGTCCTGCCCTATTATAGCCTTACTATCAAAGTCACCTTAAGCTGAGTTTTTGGAGACACTGTAGGCCTACTTATCGATGAGGAGGAACTAAGAGTTAGTGTATGACACAAGACCGAGGTAGAGGAGCCCTTTAGTTTGGTGGACTTGCTCTAGGACTAGTCATGTATCTATTCTTGTATGGAACGAGGGCATCGCCTGGACCAAAGTTAGTGGTTGGTGGAGTCTCTCCATGCCACATACATGTCGAGGACTTCATGCCATTTCAAATATATGATGTTTTAGATAAACCATGCCTAGGGATTTGTAAGTCATAATCAAAATACAATCATTCATCCACAAGATGTCTTCGGTGTCTAATAACATGCAATCTTAACACACAAAAATATGATTATTAATGCAAATTAAGGCATAAAACATTCCATTTTTATGCATGGTATCATACTTTGAGTGCATTTCTATCATTTCATGCAATTTTAAGTTATAATCTCAAAATGCACTAATTTAGGGATAATTATGCATAATTAAGAATATATTATATAATAGATTATTCCCATCTTAATTTGAGATTATAATTAAGTTTTAATGTTAAATAATAAGATAAAATGTTTATATGCACTCATTTATTTTTTAAAGTTTTGTTTGTTAAGAAGAAATAAGTGTATTTTTTTAATTAAAATTAATCATCTTGTTATTTAAATATTTTGAATTTTTATAATGATAGATAATTGAATTTCTGATCCAATGAAAATAATCTAGATTAATTTGGAGTTATATTTTGAAAGTTATGAATTTTCTGATTTTTAGGGATTTTTCTAGAATTTTTTATAAATTTTTCAGAATTTTTAATGAATTTCTAAGGATTTTTCAGAATTAAAAATCAATTTTTCTAATTTAAAATCGATTTTTTGATTGATTATAAGTGCGCAGGTGTCATGGCACAATCTGGAGCATCCTATCAATCGCGATAGATGACGTGGCAGCACATGGAGCGTCCGATTGAGCGTTAAATTTAAACAATCGATGTCACTTAAGCGAAGGGGGTATGCATCGCTTTCTGATTGGATGCCGATTCGTATTTCAAAACGTTTAAATCTCAGCCGTTTATCAAATGACTTATAACGGTTGAGATTTAACGCATCCAATGGACTTCCGTGGACACGTTGCGACTGACGAGACGAAACCGCGAGGTCGTCAATTTCAAGCGGTATCGCGTCAAAACTAATTCCAAACTTACCAATTTTGAGAATTAATCACGAATTCAAGAGTATAATGGTAAATAAGGGTCGAATCCACAGGGAATTTAGGAATTTTCAGAAGATCTTTTAGAATTTGGTCAAATCGGACGAGAAATTGATGGAAGAAATTGGGGAAAATGGTATTTTATGAAAGTAGACTTCAAATCGATTCCACGGAATCAAAAATCGTCAAAATCGGACTTGATTTTGCGGAGAAATCATGAATCGAAGTGGAGAGAAAATTTCGAGCGTAACAAATCGTGATTTTAAGTTAAATTTGATGAAATTGAAGATTAAAAACTAATCTAAACTGAAATTAAACTATATTGGAGGATTAGGAAGAAAAAACCGCTCCCACTAATCCCCAATTGCGATTAAATCGCGCCGATTAAGCCTCTTAATCACGAAGAACACGAAGAACGCGATCGATGGATTCAAGCTGCGATTTCTCCTTCACTTCTCCACCAAATCTCGATTTCTACCACTCCTCGGACGCGGAAATTGAAGAGGAAGAGGAGGAACTCGAGAGAAACAGGCAAGGATGGTGTCTTGACAGTCAATTTGATTGATTCTTGCTTGGATGCTTAAGAACGACGAAGAACATGTGTATATATAGGGCGAAAAATCGTAACCGTCCGATCGTTTCGATCGACGGTTACGATGAAACGGTCCATCGTGGACCGTTTCAAAAATATCGTAGCCGTTGGATCGCGATGGACGGTCCAGATCTGATCGTCAGAAAGACGTTATAAAACGTCTTTGATCTCGCCCCTTCGATCGCGATCCAACGGCCAAGATTTGATCCACGTCGAATGATCTCAGCCGTTATAACGCTTCTATTTAGGCACGTGTTGATTGATCTCCGGTGCGCCTTGTTTCCACGCGATCAACGCGCGTGATGTCGCCACGTCGCGCTAATCCAACCGTTATAATAACGGTTAATCAGCACGTGTGTTGATCCCCGATCAGTGGTCCCGCGCTCACCCGATCGACGCTCGTCGATCTCCCATCCGCTCGATCCGACGGCCGTCGTCGCGCCACGTCGCCTGCAAGGTAAGTAAGTAAAAAAATTAGTCCCACACGGACTTAATTTATAGAAACGGTCGGGTATATAATACCCGACCGTTTATACGGGTATGACCCTCCCCATATAGGGGGGGACAAAGACCCATTTATACTTATAGGTATAATACCATATATATGATATAATCGCGCCACGTAGGCGCGCTACGCGGGTCCACGTGGCGCTGCCACGTGGCCTTGCGTGCCACGTCGCATCCACGTGGGCCCCGCGCCCATTTTTTTGTTTTTTATTTATTTATTTTATTATTAAAAATTGAAAATAAAATCATAGAAAATTCGGAAAAATACAGAAAAATCCCTAAAAATTGTAAAAAAATCATATCTTTTTAAAAATACAACTCCAAATTAATCCAAATTTCTTTTCATTTGATCCAAAAATTTAATTATCTATTATTCTAAAAAGGTCAAATTAATTAAATAATAAGAGTTAAAATTATTATTTCAAAAAAATACATTCATTTATTAAGATTTTAATCTTTAGAAAATAAAATGAATGTTTATAAAAAGTTATTTCTCTTATTATTTTTATCTTTAAAAAACAATTATAATCTCAAGAAAAATATGGGTTATCAAATTGTGAAACTCTAATTTATAAAAATTAACCCTAAATTAAAGTATTTTGAGATTATAATGACTTTTTAAGAGAATAATAGAAAAATACACATAAATATGATAACATGCATGTAAATGAAATCATTTTAGCTTTAATATGCATGAAAAATCATGTTTTATGATGTAAATATAGCATGTTATCAGCGACATCGAAGACGTCCAAAGAAGATCGAATGGCAAGCGTTACGTGACAACTCAACTTCACGTGATCACGTGGCTTCATCTGAGCTCTCTATCTGCGATCAATCAGATTGTTTCACATTAATGCGATCAATCAGATTATTTCACATTAATCTTATCACGGACTGGACTTAGCTGTAATGATTCACATTAATGCGATCAATCAGAGCCGTTGATTGAAGATGAAACGTTTCATCTGACGGTTACGCCCAAATTGGCTATAAATTAAGATGTTCTTCGAATTTGTAATACATTCTTGGATGATTTCGCTCAATTGATCTATCTAATCACCTCCACCCCCAAATCTCTTGCTTCTAATCACTTCTAGACTCATTTCCGCGTCCACGGAGTGATTGAAAGTGAGATTTCGTCGATCGATTAGGGAGAATTCGCCTCTTGAACACCGACGATCGTTTTCGAAATCGCAGAATGAAAAGCCTTGAATCCGGAAATTAATTGGATCATTTCTATCGCTATCTCGAGTTAGATTACGTGTTTTCCTCCTAATCTTTCGTCTTGTATCATCAATTTGTAATTTATGATCGTTAATTTAGTTTAATTAGTTTTTTAATTTCGGATTTCTCTTAATAGCATTAGGAAATTTCTCTCTAATTCATTCATCGATTTCTCCGCGAATCTTGATCCAAATCGAGTGATATTTGATTATGTGGATTCGTCTTTGAGTTATCTTTCCAAATCTATTATTTTCCCTAATTTCTCACCTCAATTCCTTGTCCGATTTGATTAAATTCCAAAAGATCTCTAAAAAAATCCCTTATTTCTTCGTGGATTTGACCCTTATTTGCCAATATACTATTCAATTCTTGATTAAATCATAAAATTGGTGAGTTTGGCTTTATTTTTTACACATATCGGTGTGCAACTAAGGATCGCATTGATTCATTCCGTTAGTGTCTCATGTCAAACGACCACGTACCCAATTATGACATCAATCAACCTGATTGACAGTTAGGTATAATTACCATTCAAGGATTCATACAGGTCAATTCAATGAACTCTTTCTCCAAAGAGCACCCGTTATCTTTCCTTAGTGTCTCCATAAAGATGGCTATAAGATCAACCATACTCATAATATTAGTCCAATCAGATATTGCTATTCTTTCTAGATAATTCGACGTCCCTCTCAAATATTCCACTAACATGAATATTTAGAATATATTTTTAAAGACTAGTAATCACTATATTATGATCTCATCATAATTCACTTAGTTATTGCATATGGTCATGGACTTCATTGCAAACATCACATAAGAATGACAATGAATAAAAATTTATTTCAATGAACATAAACAAGATATGTGGAAGTGTGATTGACTTATCGGCCACATAATATCTATCAAGGGTTGGATAGCTTACCTTACCCTATATCATTTATGATTCTCATGCGAATGAAGGATTATATTTACATAGTGACAAATGATAAGAAGGTTCCCTATGTGAGTTCTTATACTCTTTATCCCCTAGGGCATATGATGTAACCTTGTAGCCAATGGGTTGGCAACTTGACCTCTTGATTTGTTTAAATTGATCTTTAATTAATTAATCTATATTTTGATAGAAATGATTGATAAGTGATGACATGCAATTTATATTAATAATTACATGATTATTAATCCAAATTAAGGCATAAAATATTCCATTCTTATGCATATTATCATACTTTAAGTGCATATCTACCATTCTGTGCAATTGAAAGTTATGATATCAAAATACATTAATTCAGGGATAATCATGCATAATTAATAATATGTTTTAGAGTAGATTATTCCCATTTTTATATTTGAGATTATAATTAATTTTTAATTCCAAACTAATAAGATAAATTCTTTTTATATACACATTTATTTTTCTAGTTTTATTTTTCAACGAAAATGAGCATATTTTTTAGATAAAAATTGATTTTCATGTTATTTGTTAAATTTAACTTTCTAGAATGATATATTATTTATTTTATAATCAAAGAAAAATAGATTAAAAGGGAGTAATATTTTGAAAGTTTGCATTTTCTAACTTTTAGGGATTTTTCTAGAATTGTTTTGAATTTATTTTATATTAAAATATTAAAAATAGTTCACTATGCGCGTGATGACGTGGCAGCAGATGTGGCGAAGTGCGCTTACATGTTGCCACATGGTGACGTGTGCATGTGCCACGTGGTGCATGCATGTGCGTTGCATTAGCGTGCACGATTTGTGGTTAAGCACCCTAGTTAGGGAATGAGCTAACCATTAAGTGCATTCTCCCTTATATATGCATTGTGTCACCTTATTTTCTTAATGTGGGACTATTTTTTCTTATCTCTTTGCTGGTGACGTGGCACACTCAGAAGCATTCGATCGACACGAAAAAATAAGAACTAATCTCAACATTTCATTTTCACTTAAGGGAAGGGGTATGTGGCAACATCTTATCGAGAGATGATTTATTTTATTAAACGGATCAATCTTGGCCATTCATCTGAAAAGTTATAATGATCAGGATTTGAAGAGCCACTTTGAGATCTAAAACATCGATTCACTATTGGACGGACAAGATTTCGCGAAGCTCTCTCTTCATCCGATCACGTGGCGTGATCTTTACACTTCGATGAAGATCTAATGGCTATGATGTAAAGATACCCATTCTCCTCTCATGTTTTAATCAAGGCCGGTGATTAAAGATGAAGAGACAATCGAACAGCTATGCCCAATTTCAACTCTATTTCTTCAATAAGGTAAACCATTGTTGGATTGTTTCGATTGATTAAAATTTTTAGACAACTCAATCCTTTAACCTCTTGATTTCTTCCTCTTCTAGACCCATTTATGCATCCATAGAGTGCGTAAAATCAAGATTTCGTCAAAAGAATAGGGAAAATTCATTGCTTGAACTCTAAAAATCCGTTTTAAAAAAATGTAGAATGAAAAGCCATAATCTGGTGATCAATTTGATCATTTCAATTTTGATTTCAGGTTAAATTATGTGTTTTCCTCCTAATATTTAATCATTTATCATTATATTTTAATTTTGAAGCTTAGATTCGATTAAATTTTAGAAAATTTATCGAATTCTCTCTCTTCGCAATTGAATTTTCTTTCCTTATTTTGCTCTTTGATTTCTCCGCGAATACTGATTCAAATTGAGTGATTTTTGATTATGTGGATTTTTCTTGGAGTCTTCTTTTTAAAAATATCAATTTCCCTTATTGTTTTACCATATTTCATCATCTAATTTGATCAAACTTTGAATACATCTAAAAATTTTCTTGAACTCTCCATAGATTTGACCCTTACTCACCATTATCCTTATTAATTACTGATTAATTCTCTAAATTAGTGAGTTTAGAAGTTCTTTTGACCGCACAAATTTGATTCATCAAAGCGCATTCTCTCCCCTCTCCCCCTAAAAAATAACTTAAGTTAAATGGCACTATATGTGACATCCCATTAGTGGAATTGGACAACAAGATGATGTTGCAGCATTGATCCCAATGTGCCATTCTCTCTTTCTCCTTCTTTGAAAAATGGGCAATTCAATGGTCTAAAAAGTCAAAGGTCACCTTAAACTCCTATCATTTGCTCGGAGTTGAGCCATTCTCTATTCTTTTTCAAGTTCTAGTGATTCTAGACATTTAGACTCACTTTTTCTCGGATTCATGCCAAGAATTGCGTTGGGAGCATCTGTTTTGCTAGAAAATCTGTCCTCAAACTTTGAAGCTCCATCAATGCAATTGTGTAAGAGAGGCATTGATTCGAGAACCATTAGACCAAATTAAGAGCAAATTTAGGTTAGTATAGGAGTCATTCCATATGACAAATTTAGGTTTTACCTTTTTCTTTAGATACAAAATTATGGATTTAATCAAGATTTTCTCTACTATCCCGGGTGATCTTCCTTTTCATTTTCAAGAAAAAAAATTTTCATTGTACAAATTATTCTGGCTAGCCCTGAAAAAAAAAATTTCTAATTTATTTTCGATATCGATTTTGTTCCCGAACAATCTCCTCTTTCTATGGGTAAAATTAGGCAGGAGAGAGAGAGAAGATAGAGCGAGAGCGAAAGAAGGAGAGAGAGGAGTATGAGTGGAATACTCTGCTGCCAAACCCCAGCTTCTCCCTCCTCCCCCTTTCTCTCACCTCTCTATTCACCATCCAGAAGCTGTCGCGGGATTCCCCCACGTTCTTTCTCCACTGCTGTCGAACCCGAGATTGCTGAGGAACAATCTTCCAAAAGCCTCGTCCCCCGCCGTTTGATTCTCCTACGGCACGCTAAAAGCTCCTGGTCGGATCGATCTCTCAAAGGTTGCTTTTTTCATCGAGAAATCCCCGTATTTTTAACCGTGAAAATCTTATCTCTGGAATTTCTGACTGGGTCTCATGTATCCTAAATTTCAACCGTTTTTATAGTTTTTAATATTTTCAACAGCGTATTTCAACTACTAGATGCTTTGAATTTATTTTGATTCTATTGATAAAAAAAATCAATTTCGATATTATAAAACTAAAAACTCGAGAAAACTAAAATCAATTTGAGTACTATCTTTGAAGTCAACAAAAATGATTTCTGACAATGGAATCTATTTTAATCGCAGATCATGATCGTCCCCTCAGCAAAGCTGGGAGAAATGATGCCATTGCAGTATCTCGCAAGCTTCAGCAGCTGGGTTGGATTCCGGAGCTCATCTTGTCAAGGTATTGGGTTATAATTTGATTTTTCTTGGAGTATATCACGTGCTTTTTCGCGTGATGTAGCTTCTTCTTATTTTATGGAGCATTTTTTCCAATATTTAATGGTCAATTATTGATTTTTGGACATGAATATGGCTGTAATTATCTATCCTAGGGATGAATCTCATTCTCTTGTTATGGTGGAGGATATTGTTCAAGTTTTCTTTCAGAAAATCGTATGGATGATAGTCTACTTGATCTCTCAAGAGAGGGCATGACGTTTATGGCACGATACATCACTTGAACATGCGCATAATATAAACTGATACCAATACCTTTGATTGAAATGGAATTGACTAGAGGCTTCTGCAGTGATGCGACAAGAACCAAGGAAACTCTCCTTCTGATGCAAGAGCATGTGCCAAATTTTCTGGAAGCAGAAGTCCGTTACATCCCAAGCTTTTACTCAATTGCGGCGATGGACGGGCAAACTGCAGACCACCTCCAGAAGGCCGTTTGTGAGCACTCTGGTGATGAAATGCTTACTGTAATGTGAGTTTTTTCTCCCTGATTCTTCAAATAATCTATTACAGAATCAAGATCAACTATTGATAATCAAATTTCAGGTGTATGGGCCATAACAAGGGATGGGAAGAGGCAGCATCAATGCTTTGTGGGGCGTCGATTGAACTAAAAACATGTAATGCCGCATTGCTCGAGGCCAGTGGGAAATCATGGATCGAGGTAAACTTGCTTATAAAATTAGGTATTTCATGGTCAAAACAGGAGCATTTCAAAGTGACTAGAAAGGTGGTACAAATTTCACTCTATCATTGATACATCTCACGGAATTGATGCCATCTTAACTTAGAAAGGGTGCAACCTCACTGTAGATCCTGTTGGACTGCACCAAACGATTAAGAAGAAATTACATTCATGTTTTGATGTTTTGATCACTAGTGAATAAGAGGAATTGAACAGGGACTGGGTTAAAGTTTATGTTTATTGAACAACACATATATGCAAATTCGGAAAGAAATGTATCTCCGTTTTCTAAATGAATCAGAATTATTAGATTCGTTGCATATTGATTTCAATGGTTTTCTTCTAAAATAAATAGTATTTTAATTTTACTGCCATATAACCATATTTAGGCATTTGCATCGGCTGGTCTGGGGGGCTGGAGGCTTAATGGGATAGTGAAACCTGATCCGGCATAAAAGGCAAGATCTGGAAGAAGCTGACTTATGCTTCTCCCTCTGTACATTTTTCCGTTATATTTTGATAAAAAAATATTTTTTATTTTTCCGTCATTTTTTCTTTAATTTTTATCTGATTGATGACTTAGGAAAATAAGGTTTGGGCCAATAAGTGGGTTTCAAAATGGAAAGGGAAAGCTGAATCATGCAAGGACCTTGATACACCTGTCTATGAGAGAGAGAGAGAGAAACTCTTATGATACGCCTCATAGTTCAATTCTACAATTAAAGTACTTCTACAACAATCGTGTGTCATTTGCTATTTGCTCTAATGGATCTAACTTGAACATAATATTAATGGATATAAAATTTTGCTGTGCATTGTTGCAGTCTGTGCTGTGTAAATACTAATATCTGTGATTTCTCTTTTTCTTACCATCATGCTAGCTTTTCCCGCTTTTTGATATCTTGCTTGCTGTCTTTCTCCTCTCTTTCTCTTTCTGAGTAATGTTCTCCGTTTCACTCTATTGCCCCTCAGCCACTAAAATTTGACAATGCCAGCATGCCCTCGGGAAGGGCGTAGGTCTCCCTCTCTCTCTCTCGCCCTCTTTATCTAGCCTTTCTATCGATCTATCTATCTCTCTATCTCTCTCTATCTCTTTCTCTATATTTATCTATCTCTCTCCCTCTCTCTGTCCCCCTCCCCTTCCCTATCTTTTGATTCTCTGTGAGTGTTGCATGTGCACTTCCTGATTTAGAGATAAATCTTGAAACATCTTTTCTTCTTTCAGTATTTATAAAGGCAAGATTTGTTTGTTGGTATCATTTATTGAATTAGAGAATGGGTTGAGTTTGGTTCTTATAGCTCAGTCATTGATTAATTTTAAATTAAACATGAAGACCATAAATAGTGAAAAATCAGAAACAGTAAGATAGATGAGGAGGAATCTCAATCAGTTAACTTGAAACACTTGACATCAGCTTCATTTTTTTATTTATAATGGATACAGGAAAATATTTGATAAAATTATCTTAATGGTCATGGCCCATTAAGCTCCATTCAAACTTAGCCTCTTTGGTACACTTTATGTCCAACTTCTATATCTCAAACTGATGTGAGACAAAATAGGAGAGTCAAAATTTTATAATTGGGAAGTGTAAAAGATAGATTTTGATGAAGTGATGGTGTGAACTTGCAAGATTCGTAACCTTGAACTTCATAGATTCAATCTCACAATGGACGAGGAATGAGAGTACCTTGAAGGAGATTCTTGAGAGGAATGAGAGTACCTTGATAGAGATTCTTGAATGATGTGATCTTGATGGGGTTGAATCAAAATCTCCCTCTTGATTACTCCTTTCTTTGAGAGAAAAAAAGAGATTGGAGGGAGGAATGAAAGTGGTTAAATGAAGATAAAGGTGGATAAGGGAAAACATGGTAGAAATGTGATGGAGAAGATAGAGAATCATTGGAGGGAATGAGAGAGAGAGAGGGAGGGAAAACGCGGGGAAAAAGTAACCAAAGGTTTCAATTAGAATTTGATAATAAGAAAGAGAGGGGATAGATCCACATAAATTGGTGAAGTTTCACTTCAGAGGAGATAGAAGTGTCACACCCTCTGAAGGGGTGTATCGATTGAAGTGCCACCATTTCAGGGAGAGAATCATGGTGCTTGAAGGGGTTCCCTAAAGACTCGTTTGTCATGATGATAGGCAGCTATGTGGCAGGCCAGGAATGATGGAAAATTTTGCAAAAGTTTAGAAATGTTTAATTGGCCTGAAATAGGGGGTTTATGATTGACTTGGTCAAAGAAGGGTCTAGGATGCAAATTACTTGAAATTTGGCGTGAGATGGAGATGTACATTGGTTCCTATAATTTAGGGAGATGACTTGACTTGACTTGGTTAAAGGGATTCTTGCATTTTAGGAAAGTGCATATAACATTCATAAAAAATCATAATATCTTTGTAAACATATAACATTTATAAAAAATCATGATAACATGCTCTTAGACCTTTTCATGTAAAGAAATGTATGAAATGCATAGTATTAACGCGTTAATTTTTATGTTATCATTGACCAACTTTGACTCTCCTTAAATTAACTTAGTGAAGCGATTTCCCCCAATGAGATAGGATGATCCACATAATCTATTATAACCTGTGTTTGATCATCTTTGTCCCTTCTTCACCCCTTTGACCACTTTTGACCCTTTATTAGCTATTTTGACCTCCTTTGACTTCATGGAGATAGGGTTTACTTGGCTTGAAAAAGGTGTAGATCTTATTTGCTTTCTTCTCCTTATAATTTGACTTCTATAGGCTGGACACCTGAATAGCTTCAAGAATTCCTTTAAGTAAACCCAATTTTAATCTATACTAGATGATATGATCATTAATTCTTGGTTCCTTAGTGTTTTGAATGTTCGATTCAATTTATTCCACTGTGTTTGATGTCTTCATCAAGATTTTGAAAGCCTATCGAGTATCAGATGCCAGCAAGACCGCTCCCAAACATGATTTTCAAATGTTCTTCCACTCAATCCAAAAACTTTGAAAAATAAATATGAAAAAATTTTAGCTTCAATTTTCTTGAATAACCTTGAAAAGGGCTTGATAGACTTGCAATAGGTTAGTGATTGAGGAATGGACTACTTATGGTTGTCTGGACTCATAAGTTGGGCTTATAAAAGCTCCATAAACAAATGGACTACTGATGTTGGATAAAATAGTAGAATCAAAGCTTCTCCAAGGAAAGTTAAAGGATGGTTTTTCATGAAGCAATTATGTGAATTACAAGGGGTAATCTTGAACTCCCTCAGTGTAATCCCATAATTGGAGGGATCGTTTTTAATGTCTCAATGAATCAGACCTAATTTCACAACTAATGTGAATGAATTAGCCCAAATATATGATTAGAGGGTATACTAGGATTCACTCAAGTGCCACGATCATGGGAATTGAAAAGAGTATAATCTATCTCACAAAATGGAAAGGAGAGTACCTTGATGTAGATTCTTGTAAATTAATCTTAAAGGTGCTGAAATTGTGATCTCCTTTTTTATTACTCTTTTCTTTGAGATGAAAAATAGAAAGAGAAAGAAAAGATGAAGAATGGTGAAGAGGGAGAGAATATGGAGGGAAGAGAGGGGATGGAAGAAGAAGATGATGATGGTTTTGAGAGAGATGGCAAGAGTGAAAACATGGATTAAAGAGCAAAAATTGATTCAATAACTCATACAAAAATTTCATTATTTGATAGGGTCAAAAATTTATTATTTAATAGGGTCAAAAATTTATGAGAGAGGGGAGAGGATGGACGCACCCCTTGGGTGTGACTTCCTCCTTGAAAGTAAGGGGATTTTGTGGCGAGCGGCCACAAAAAAGTGGATGTGGGTGGTTTGAAGGGTTCTTTTAAAGGGAATGGAGAGCAAGGATTTGTTGAAAATATATATTTCAAAATAGATGAGATATTTTATGAAGGTCGAATATACTTGGTCAAATGTGTTCAAAGAAAGAATTTTATAAATTTTGAAACTTCAAATCATTTTAATGAGAGGTGAATGGATTACTAGAAATGATGGAACGTACTGTGGATTAATGGAAACAATTAATGAGAAAGAAAATGGGATTGGCTAAGTCAAATGGCTTGAAAACAAGAAAATTTTCAATGGCCACACCAAGGATAGTCTCTTTTACTCTATAATATCATGAATGCCTCCCTTTTTGTTATGTCATATAAGATAAGAGCTTTGAACTTTCAGTGGAGAATCCAAATGTTGTTCACTAGACATGGATGGCTTATTATTCTTGCATTCCATCTCAAATTGTATTGCTTTGGTATGTCTTTGGTTCTTCTCTTTTTGTGGAGTTCCTCACCAATGATGGGCCATAGTGGTCAAGACACTATTTAAGGCTTAAAAGAAACTTTTTTGTGATCTGGGTTTAGGAACCCCAATCAAGACTTTTTCCCCATGAATAGGGCTCGAGGAGGAGGAGCGATAGTCTTCAATCTCCAAAGCTAGGGTCTTTGCCATGTTTGACTTTCCATTTGTGCTAAATCTTTAAAGACAGCTTGGAAATGCTTTACCATTCACAAATTCTTGTTGTAATTGCATGGAAAGGGGTTGAGACCATAGGGGCCAAGTCATAGATATAAAATATCATATGCTATCTTTGATTTTTACAATAATCAACAGCAAAGTTTCTTGAGAGTAATCTGATGTCAATATTGGGGAATGACATTCGAGGAATAATGGATGTCTTTTGTGTTATTTAATGTGAGTCAATGTGTAGGCCCACATGGTGATACCACAAGGGAAAATCAAAGAGGAACTTTTGTTTCTTTCATCATTGATTTGACCTAGGGTAAAGTTTTTGATACTTGACCAATGGAAGGCAAAATGAAATGCTATTGAAGGAGGTGAACTAGTTTCTTGATTAGCACAATGAAATGCTAGAATTGAAGGAGGTGAAATACAAGATTTTAATTATGCAAGTGCTGGTGGTGGAGATCAACAAAAAGCGGATAAAAGGAGTTGAAAAATAATTCAGAGAAGAAGAGGTGAATCGACAACAAACACCCATGGGTAAAGAGAGAAACTACCAAAGAAAGGATGAGAGGAGGAGACAAATTGATGATACACGATGAGGAAGTAGAGAAAGAATTTACCCAAGTAGAAAAAAGGAAGGAGAAGGGAATCAAGGATAGGTACATAGGAGGTAAAAAGAGAATTAGGCAAGGTTGGGATGAGGAAGGAGAGAATGAATGACTAGTAATGAGGGGTAAAGAGATAATGTTCCAAGGCAAGGATGAGAAGAATAAGTGAATCAATGACACACATTAGGTAAAGAGAGAATTCCTTGACGGAATGATGAGAAGAAGAGGTGAATTGAAAACAAGCATTGAGTGGGTAGAAAGAGAATTATTGGAGTATAAACAAACCTTTGAGGAGAGGAAACTAGAAGTTGAACAACATCCAATGGATTCAACTCTTTTTTCAATTGTACTTTGTGTAGGTAAAAAGGACAAAAAAAATAAGAAATCAAATAATATTTCATGGTCGAAGGATGTTAATTAGTACTATAGAGGTGCCAATATAATGAAGGGCTGATTGAATAATAGAAAACATTTAATATGAATTGAAAATGACAAATGACATTGCTTCAAACCAATAAGGCTGATGTGGCAATGATGTGGCGGTGAGTTGTCAATGTAGTGATTGTGTCAAATCCACACAAGTAAGCATAAGGATGTGACAATAAGATTGATAATGTGGTGGTGACATGAATGAAAAGGAGCTGATGTGGAGGTACCACATAGACAATAATGTTGTTGTGACTTGATGATGTCAACAAGGGGCAATGAGGTGTCAATTATATGTTTTTGGGGTTGTCTTCTTGTGGCCAATGACACACCAAATTAGCCCTAATGAGAAGCAAGTAATTGAAAAGCCACACTTTAGTTAAAAATTTCACCTAGGGTCATAAGGGGCGTTGATCATAGATCAAAACAAGGGATTTTATTCCATATCACTGTCACATGAAGGTGTTAAAAGAAGTCATATTTCTTACAATACTAATCAAGATGCTGCCCTCAAGAGATGATTGGACTAATAACATACAACTTATACTTGAGATTACATGATTATTAGTACATTTTAAGGCATAAATCATTCTAATCTGATACATGTTATCATACGTTGAGTGCACATGCTCCATTTTATGCATTTTACATCAAACATGTCAAAATGATTATTTTAAGGTTTAATCATATCTAAATCAAGTTAAAATTTAAAATAAATTATTCCCATTTACATTTGAGATTTTATTTGAGTTTTACATACAAATAATTAGAGAAAATATTTTATCTATACTCATCTTCTTTTTTAGTTTATTTTTCAAAGAAGATGAGTGTATTTTTAAGTGAAAAATGTATTATCTTGATATTTCTTAAATTAAAATGCATCGAATGATAGATTCTTTAATTTTTGATAAAAAAATTTAGATTACAAAGGAGTTGAATTTTGAAAGATATGAATTTTTCTAATTTTTAGGAGTTTTTCTGAATTTTTTCTAAAATTTTTAATTTTAACTAAAATTGATATAAAAAAATTATAAGTGTGGGCTGATGTGGAAGCCGGTGTGAAGCGCACCCTTGTGTGTCACCATGTGACGACGCATGCACATGCCACGTGGTGCACACATGGCACGTGTATAAAAAGCATCATTAGTGCTAAGTGCCCTTAAATGGGCTGATTTTATTTAACAAGCCCACTTTCCTTTTATACCTATCGTCTTCCATAAATTTTTTTCAATGTGGAATCTTTTTCTTTTGATTCAGATGATGTGGCGTGCTTATAAGCATTGGATCAGAGCAAAGAGATAAGGATAATCCATGCCGTTGATTATCACTTAAAGACAAGGGGTACGTGACGATATTCTAGTGGATGTCAATTCACTTTATAAGCATCGATAGATCTTAACCGTTCATTTGAGGAGTTATAACGGCTAAGATTAAGTGCACTCGATAGACTCCCATGGAAGCGTGGTGGAAACTCAAGCTTTCGATGGAAATCGAACAGTAGTCGTTGCATGACAATAACTTTTCATGAAATGACGCAACGAAATCTTGGGGCTCCATCACAGATCTGGTGATCAAGACTTATTTATGATGATTCAACTACTTACAATTAATTGTAATTGTCGATTGCATCTTAGAAGAGGATCCGATGGCTACGCCCAATTCTCCCCCTATTAATAGTCTCTCTCTCTTCGATCGTGTATGCATTCTTAGATGTTTCGATTAATCAAACCTTATATTCATCTTAATCCTTGAATCTCTTGCTTCAATCATCCTCTAGACTCATTTACACGTTCAAGGAGTGTTTGAAGTCAAGATTTCATTGAAAGAATAGGGAGAATTCACCTCTTGAACTTTGAAGGTCTATTTTTTGAAACAAGGAATAAAAAGTCTTGATCTAAGAATTAATTAGACCATTTCAACCCCAATTTTGGGTTAGATCACATGGTTTCCTCCCAATCTTTTATCATTTAGCATTAGATTTCAATTTAAAATTTTACATTAGGATAATTTTATTTAATTTCATCATTTTCTCTCACTTCATGAACAACTTTTCACCCCTTTGCTCTTTGATTTCTCCCTAAATAAAAGTCCAAATCAAGTGATTTCTGATTCCGTGGATAAATCTTTGAGTCTTCTTTCTGAAAATATTATCTCTGATATCTCATTTCAATTTTTTGTCCAATTTAATCAAATTTATAGACTTCTCAAGAAATTTATCTAATTCTCTATGGATTCAACTTACTCACCTCTATTCTAATTAAATCTTAATTTCAGTGAATTTGATATTTATTTTGATGCTTATACATGTTTTTTCAATGAACACATGCTCACGCTTCATCATGGACATGGTGCAAAAAGAGACAAGGGGGTGCATAGATATATTAGAGCATAGATAAATGGTTTACTATTAGCCTTGACATAGTGAAACACCCTATATTATTCACACTCTTTTCTCGTTATTGATAAGATATTTTCTTGATCCTCATTCTACTTGACTAAAGTTCAAGTATTCTGAGACATCCATTAATATTTCAAACAATGTGGCTTCAACATGAGGGATTCTAGAGCTTTGTATATAGCCACTAGAGAACCTTGATCACAAAGTTGAGGAACCTCAATTGCTAGAATCAGCATGTATATGGCAATGTTCACATCAAGATTGAAGCACTCAAAATTGAGCTAGAGGAAGTTGAGAGGCATTGATAAGCTTAATGGACAAAGGTGCATTGCAATGTGCGAGCAATTAGATGAGGCCATGACATGATAGAAGATATATTATCTCCCGATATGGCATATTCAATGTTTTCTATAAGGGTGATATAAACAAATGTTTCTTTCATGATCAATTGAAACATATGTCACATCTCTACTAGAGGGGTATGATCAAAATACATTTCAAATTTAGGAGACATATATTCAGTACTTTTGTCCCCTTCTACCTACAAGTCAATTGAGATTTTGGAGTACATGCTCTCCTCAATCATCATGGACATTCCAACTTGAGAAGAGATCAAAGATGTAGTCTTCTTGATGAGTAGGAATCGAGCACCCGGACCCAATGGTTTCTCAATTAGTTTCTATATAGCCTCTTTGAACATCATTAACATAGAACTTGTTCATGCTATCAAGGATAGCTTCCATCACAAAGTCTTTCATCAGTTGGAAACCCACCTTCATACATATATACCCAAATGTGGCCAACCTATAATTCTTTTGGCCCATTAGTCTCTACAGTGGGTGCTAAAAGGTTGTGTCCATGATCATGACAACTCATATAAGATATTTATTTGATACACTAATCTTTCTTGAGAAATACAAATTTTTCAATGAAGGACATAATCATAACAACATCATGTTAGTTTACGAACTACCATAGCACCTTGATTACAAAATCTATTATTACAATGTCTTCTGCAAGCTTCATAGAGGAAATGCTTTTGATATGATAGAGTGGAATTTCCTTCAAAAATTCTATAGCGCTTTGAGTTCATTTGCAATTTTATGGACCTAGTTAATGTGTGTCTCGTTGAGAATCATTTCCCCCCACTAATGAATGGAAATTCCAAACAACTTTCATTACTATTTTAGGTCCAAAACAGGGATATCCTTTATTGACTATCCTTTTAATTTTGGCTGAAGAGCTCATTAGTCTACTACTCTCCTGAGTGCCTGCATAAAGCCTCAGTCAACCATAGATTGCTCAAAGAGGGGTAGTTCCTTACTTAGTATAGTGTAATCAAAGGTCAAATCCATAGGGAGCTGAGGTAATGAGATTAAATGTTCAAAATAAAGGTGAGAGAGCATGGAAGAAGTGAGAGCTTGCAAAGAAGTGAGAGCATAAATGGGACATGTAGAAATGAATATGAGTGCTAATTTTTAGGTTTATTTTTTAATTAAGATAAAAATATAAATTAAAATGGAAAAGCAATGTAAAAAGAAGTGCAATGCGGATGAGATGATGGAAAGGTGAAAAGAGTGGTCGGCGGTAGCGACAGATCGACAAATCGATGTGTAGCGATAGGGAGAGAGAGTTGGGAGCATGGATGTTGTCAAAGCCACTACATTAAAAGAAAATAAGAAAGAAAAGTAAAAGTAAAATATAAATTTACTATTTATGGAGATGAAAACAAGCAAGAACTCAATCCAGATCATCGCACAAACCCCATCTCGATGCCCATCCTAGGTCGGGTGATGCTCAATCTGCTTCAATTGCAATGCTTGCTTGATTTCTTCTCCACCACAAGATTGAGCATCAAGCAATGCTCTCATTGGGCCTTGACATCCTCTTCTCTTCCTTCTGGTTGCCTAATTCTAAGAGAGAGCCAAAAAAAAGAGAGGAGAGAGAAAATAGAGCCTTATATAGAGAGGGTCTTTTAGGTTTCTAGGTGACCAAGGGTGGAGATCTTTCACTCTTATGATCAAGGGTGGAGATGCACCACCCCAAGGATGTCCAAGGGCGTAGTTATCTCCTTTAGGAGGTAGTCTTACCCCTAAATGAGGTGGCCTCACCCCTCTCTAAAGAAAGAGTCTCACCTCCTCAAAAAGAGGTAATAACCTTCCTTTCTAAAGATATGAGCCCCACCTCCTAAAAGAGGTGACTCCCAACTCCTCCTTAAGTAAGGAGGACGTCCACCTTGAGAGGGTGACCTCCACTTCATTTTAAATATAAAATAATTTAACTTAAAAATATTTTAATATAGGTTGGTCAACTTTCCCTAAAATAGAGAGTTGACCAACTTTGACTGACCTTGGCTTGCTTAGTGAAGTGGTTGTCTGCAAAAGGATAGGATGACCTTCATAATTATTTAAAATATGAAATTGATCACCTTGACCTTTCTTCATACCTTTGACCATCTTGACCCTTAATTACACCCTTTGACTTTTGGGATTTAGAGTAGACTTGGCCCTTAAAACGATGAAGAAGTCATCTTCTCCTCTCTTCCATTCAATTTGTCTCCAAGTATTTTGATAACATGCAATCATAACATGATAAAACATGATTATTAATTCAAATTAAGGCATAAAAAATTACATTTATGTGCATGTTATCATACTTTGAGTGCATTTCTATCATTCTATGTAATTTTATGTTATAATCTCAAAATGCGTTAATTTAGGGTTAATTATGATTAATTAAAGATTAAATATTTTATAACCCATCTTTACTTGAGATTATAAGTGGTTTTTAAAGTTAAATAATAAGAAAAATCAATTTTATAAACATTCATTTAATTTTCTAAAGTTAAAATCTTAAAGAAATGAATGTATTTTTGAAATAAGAATTAAATCTCTTGTTATTTAAATAATTTGACTTTTTAGAATGATAGATAATTAAATTTCAGATCAAATGAAAGAAATTTGGATTAATTTGGAGTTGTATTTTAAAAGATATGATTTTTACAATTTTAGGGATTTTTTTCTAGATTTTTTCCGATTTAATTTCGATTTAAATAGATTAAAATGAATAAAAAAGAGTAAAAAAAGGGGCTTATAATCGCGCGGGTCCCACCCGGATGCGACGTGGCACGCAAGGCCACGTGGCAGAGCCACGCGGGCCCGCGCGGCGCCTACGTGGCGCGTTCTACATATTATATTGATATATTACATATAGTATAAGAGGTTTTCAGCCTCCCGTATATCAGGAGGGTATTCGACCTCTTATTCCATCGGGGCTTATAAACCCGACGGATTCCACTAATGTTTTTCGTGTGGGACTAAAGTCCCACACAGTGTTTTAACGTGCAGGACGTGGCGCGACGAGGATCGTTCGATCGGGATGACGCGTCGATCTCACGCGTCGATTGCGTGAACGCTGGACCACTGATCCATCAATCAGGCACGTGGCTTAAAGGAGTTATTATAACGGTCAGATCTAATGCGAGGTGGCTGATGGAGGAGCGTCGATCTTCTCTGCTGCGGACCACCGGATCAATCACGGCGCACGTGCTTGATTGGAGGCGTTATAACGGTCCAGA
>CM044112.1:4433176-4483176 GCA_024174645.1 Lemna minuta
CAACTCTCGCATCCTCTCACCCGCAACTGCCCTCGACTGCGCTCCAAAGTGGTAAAGTCAACGCTCAAATTCAAAGTCCCAAGCAATTTGTTTATTGACAGTGTTCACGAAACAACCTCAGATTATCGAAGGGGAAGGACGATATCGCTGGAAGGAACTGCCGGAAATAGACATCGATAATCACGTGATTATCGTGCCGGAGGAAGGTAACGAAGATGAAGATAACCAGGTTTACATCAACGAGTATTTGGTGGCGCTGCCATCACTGTGGCCGCTAAAAAGGGAAACTCCGCCGTGGGAGGTGCACGTGTTGCCGCCACGCAGGCGCTCTCTGGTGATGCGATTCCATCACACTCTCGGAGACTGTGTCTCTCTTTTGGCGGTCCTCCTTAGCGGCTGCGACATCGCCGACGAAATCCTCCCTCTTCGGAGTGGTGAGAAGATTTCGTTTTTGGGTAGAGCGTGGAGGGCCGTGAAGGGGGCGCGATACACGATAGGTTACGTGATAGAACACTCTATGCACGCGGTGCGCAGGAAGGAGGATATGCCGTTGATACCGAGAGAGGACGGGCTCGAGCGGTCGCCCAGGAAGCTGGCTTCACTCTCCCTGAGCTTGGAGGACATGAAGGCCGTGAAGAACAAGCTCGACGCGGTAAGGTTACCGTTTTACACCAAACTGCTAGACTTTATGGCCATTATGGCCCTACCGATCTGGGCGAGGAACTGGACGACTGGGGAAGAGAGGGAGAGAAACAGCACGTGGGCAGAGGGGGATGGTTTCTTTTTCTAAATTTTTTTTCCAGTGTTTTACGACTTTTGAAGCCTCAATTTTTAGATCTGTCTGATTTTTTGTGATCTTGTCTGGTCAACCATTGGCGATGAATATGGGGGCGAATTTGGGGAAAGTTTTAACCCCTATTACTTGCTGCAGACGATCAACGATGTACTTGTTGCTATCATTTCCAGTGGAATAGAGAAATATCTGGACTTGAAATCCTCGGAAGGTTAGAAATTTTATGTTTTGTAAGATGAAGAACAGTTATTCAACTTCATGCGATGCAGAGCATACCGTTGATGCTGATATTATGGGAGCAGTGGCTGTCAATTTAAGGGGAAAAGCTTCAAAGGTTGATGGGTTTCTAGACTAACTAATTTATTTATCATCAAATTGAAATATTTGATCTGAAGTGTAAGAACCCATGATTTTTTTCTGGCAGGATCTACTGCAGTTAATCAGAAAAGGAAAAGAAATCAAATGGGGTAACAGAGTTGGGTCTTTTTTGCTGCCAATCCACCTGAAAAAGAGGAGAGATGATCCCCTTGAGTACGTCAGGGAGGCTAAGGCAATACTCGATAGAAAAAAGATCTCAGGTGAAGCCCAGTATGCATACAAGATCAATTCTTTCGTAATGTCTGTCCTCGGTCTGGAGGTATCGTTTTTCACAAGTTCCTGAAACTCCATGTCGTTCTTTTCCGTTTAAAAATATCGTGCATTCTGACTGGTGGACAGGCCATGGCGTCCTTGAACTACAAATTCCGCCACAACACGAGCCTGCTCATTTCGAACATGGTCGGCCCTACTGAAGCTATTCCACTCTCACGGAATCTTGTCACGGGGATCGGAGTCACTCTCAGCAGTTTACCGGCGGTGGGTTCCTCTTGACTGATTGTCCTCCCGAGAATGAAGTGCGATAGGAATAATGGTTTATTCATCGCTGTGGATCGCAGGCACTCGACGTCCATATGATATCCTACAATGGAAAAGCGTTTCTGCAGTTCCTCGTTGCGAGGGAGATCATCCCCGACCCTGAGGTTCTATGCGTTTGTGTGCAAGACGGGCTTAGAGAAATGAAAGCCAAGCTGTGAAAGAAGTTTAAATCTAAAGATTATAATGATCATCACTGAGGTCACCCTCCCTCTCCCCATGTCTATGATCTATCTATCTATCTATCTATCTATCTATCTATCATCTCCTCTCCTTTTGTGTATCTCTCAATATCATCTATTATCCTCTCTCTTCTTCTTTCTCCACATTGGAAATGTTATTCAAATTTGTGGAGGCTGTCAAGTGAAGATCTGATAAGCGAGGCGGATTCTCATTGAAGACAATCTAGATGCACAAGGTGAAAAACCATTCCTCATTTGTGGTGATTGAAAGGAGAAAATCTTCTAAATTGAATCTTCTAAATTATCATTATCTTTAGAGGTCATGAACTCGATTTTGTGTTTTATGTCATTGTTTGTATCAATTCATGCAATACTATTTATAAATTTCCTTACTTTGGATAATGCTACAGTAAGGGTCAAATCCTTAGGGAGCCCAAATAATGAGATTAGATGATTTGAACGGAAGATGGGAGTGTTAAAAGAGACATGAATGTGAATGTAGCATATGGAGAGGAGTGTAAAGTGATGATTTGTGATTTTTCTTAATGAAATTGAGATAAAATTCAGAAATGAGATGAGGCGATGGGAATGAAGAAGATGAAGATAAGGATGATGCAGTAGAGAAGTGAGAAGGATTAATTATGGTAGTGAGGGATCTGTGCGTAGATGATGATTTGTGAGATTTTCAATGAGTGGAAAATGACAATGCTAAAACATAATAAAGAAAGAATGTTCAACCTATTTATGGAGATGACCACAAATAAGAAACCGATTCAAATCCTTGCACAAAACTCGTTATGATGCCTGTCCAAAGCTGGTGATGTTAGAATCTCATTGATCATAATCCTTCGCTTGATTTCATCTCCACGACAAGCATGATCGTCAAATAATGCTTAACTTGGGCCTTGATATCCTCTTCTTTTCCTACTGGTAGCTTGATCCCATATGGTTTAAGTGTTTAGAAGGGTAAAATTATCAGTCTTTTACAATCATACAGTTTTTTTACTCAATTCATTGATCAGAAGCTATGGATGGATAGAAGATAAAAAGACAAAACTATCCATCAATTTTCCCCTCAAATCCTTCAAGATCATGAGATATCATGATATTAGTGTGAATAATTTTCAATTGTTTGATTAAGATCAAACACATCGAATGCTACCATGTGGAGCGCTTTGATTGGATTGTAATGTGAAGACAAGTCTCAATAGTCTAATCACATTGATCACAATCAAAAGGCACAAGAAAGTGCCACGTGTATCAGCCTTTTAAAGAGAGTAAAACAAATCAACAGATGATAGTCGTTGGATGAAGATCAAAGATCGAGAAGGAATACGTGACACCTCGAGAGAAAAATGCTAGATTTCAGGGAGAGTCATCGAATGATGACTCGTTCACCTTGAGATCACCACATGTCGCCACCTGATGGGTTGTGATAGAGATGATAGTGGCTCCGCCTTTCTCTCTATTCCCCCTTTTTTTGGAGATAGAGTGGTTGTGATCCATAACATCAAAATTATACAAATTTTGGTTGTGATCAATAGAGTGGTTGTGATTATTAATACAAATTAAGGCATAAAAGATTCCATTCTAATGCATGTTATCATATTTTTGAGTGTTTATCTACCATTCAATGAAAATTAAGTTATAATCTCAAAATGCACTAATTTAGGGATAATTATGATAAATTAAGAGAAATATTTTGAAGGATTCTGATCAGATTATCCCTATTTTCATTTGAGATTATAATTAGGTTTTAATGTTAAATAATAAAACAAATACATTTTTACACACTCATTTATTTTTCTAATTTTTAATTCTAAAAGAAATGAGTATAGTTTTGAAATAAAAATTTATTCTCTTGTTCTATATTGAATTTAACTTTTTATAATGATAGAAAATTTAATTTCTGATCTAATGAAACAAATTTGGATTAATTTGGAGTTATATTTGGAAAGGTATGAAATTTCTAATTTTTAGGGATTTTTATAGAATTTTTCTGAATTTTTTATGAATTGAATTCAATTTAGTTTGAATTAAAATGAATAAAAAATAATTTCATTATCGGATGTTGACGTAGCTACTGACGTAGCGCGGAAAAAATGGCGGCACCACGTGGCGGCTTATGAGAACACCACGTGTCACACAGTGTACAAGTGCTCGTGTGTGTGAGTGTGCATGTGTGCGCACGTGCGCACGTGTGTGCGCATGTGTGTGCACATGTGTGTGTATGAATAATGAGATAGCATCGTCTTTAGGATTTTTTCTATCTCATTATGAACACATACCTTATATACGCACGCATTCCTATGATTTTTCATCATGTGGGACTATCTTTATGTTTTTTATGTGCACTGGTGACCTGGCGTCATGTGGAGCATCTGATCGTGTCATTCAATTACGATCGTCACTTAAGTGAAGGGGTAACGTGGCCCCCCTGGTTTGTTGTGGAATAGTTTTAAAACAATTTAATCTCAGTCGTTGATTTGAGGAGTTATAACATCTGAAATGAAAACCGACGAAATGCATCTGGAGCATTAGATCAAGATCAGATGACTAGCATTTCATGCGTTTCTTTTTCACCCGTTTCAAGATCATCAGGAACTCCTTTAATATTTCTAGTACCTTGGCCAAAGATTTTATCGCATCTTATTCCTTGAGTCAATCTCCTCAAATCCACTAGGCGGATGATCCCATCTTGATCACACAATTATCTTCGTGGACTTCATGTCATATCCAATATATGACATTTTAGATATCTCGTGGCTAGGGATTCGTAAGTCATAATCAAAACACGATTATCCATCCACAAGATGTCTTTGGCGTGTCAAGTCAAAGGACCACATATATAACCATGACATGAATCAACCTGATTGACAATTAGGTATAATACCATTCAAGGATTCGTAAGGATCAATTCAGTGAACTCTTTCTTCAAAGAGCACCCACTCTCTATCCTTAGTGTCTCTACACCGATGGCTATAGGTTCAACCATACTCATCATATGAGTCGGATCAGATAGTACTATTCGATGTCCCTCTAGAATATCCCACGAATAAGAATGTTTAGAATATGTGTTTAAAGACTAGTGATCACTATATTATGATCTCATCATAATTCACTTAGTCATTGCACATGCTCATGGACTTCATTGCAAACATCACACAAGAATCACAATGAAAAAATTTCATTTCAATGAACATAAAAAGATACATGAAAGTATGATTGGCTTCTAGGGCACATAATATCCATCAATGATGACATGAAAAATGAGGAGGATGTAATGTTCTTAGCAAGAGACGAGGATGGAATGATGAATTTATGAGATTTCATGATGAATTTCCAAACAAACTAAGATTTAAAATGAGAAATAGGGTTTACACTGCCAGTGGAGGGAATTACAAGATAGAACTGATCCAAATCCTTGCACAAACCTTACTTTGTTGCCAATCCTGTTCCCAAGTGATGCTAGAGTCACATGGAGCATGATCCTTTGCACAATCTTGCCTCCTGATAACTTCAAAATAATAGTTGCATCTATGCATCATACACCATATTTAGGTTCAAATCAAATTCTTAATAAGAATAATATTCGTATCATTTTTTTAAAATATGATATAAACATAACTATGTCTTACTATGCATCATTTCCTTTATTTTTTCTTATTATTTGAAACTTAACCATTTCACTTCTTTGAAGTCAAGCGATTGAATTCTCACATCTCCTATGAGTTATGCAGATACAAGGACCTAAGTGATAACATGCATTTATAACTTGAATTCTTATCCTAATTAACTCATATTCATGCTTATTTTATGTGAATATGATGCATGTTATCATACTTTTTAGGAATTTTCTCCATTGGCATGTCATTTCACTAAAGTTGATATTTATGCATAAATTAGGGATAATTTCATGCTTAATAGATGATTAATCTTTTGTTTAAATTAATAGAAGTTAATCTCTGTTATTGAATGATTTTTGACTTTAGTAAATGTTTGGAAAGATAATTTCAGGATGAATTTATGATTTAGAATGTTTAATGAGAAATGATTTAAGTAAATTCTAATTCATCTTGATTTCTTCTTTCAAAATATATTTTAAATGACATGATATTAAAAAGAAAAGAATTTGTGATCCAATGGAGAAAATTTGGATTAAAAAGGAGTTGTATATTTTAAGATATGATTTTTGGAAGTTTTAGCCTTTTTTTGATTTTTATTTGATTTTTAAATTGAATTTTTATTTAAAAATTGCAAAAAGGGGGATATTTACCTGTAGGCGCTGACATGGCGAGCGGGGAAGGCGGCGAGCTGACACGTGGCGCGCGGGACCACCGCGTGGATGCGACGCAGCTCTGAGGCCACGTGACAGGGCCGCGGGTGGCCCGCGCGGGGCGCAGGAGGCGCATAGTGGCGCGGCCACGTGGCAGGGAGGCCATGCGACCACGTGGGCGCCCGTGTGGGGCGCCACGTGTAGGCTGGTAATAGAAGAGGCAGTGACGAAATTAATAGGGGAATCCACCCCCCTATTTAACCGCAACAAACACGGGTATTTTCTCCGTGTGGGACTACGTTCCCACACGGTCTTACCTTTTGCAGGTGACGTGGCGCTACGAGAGACGTCGGATGCGATCGCGAGGAGAAGAGACTCGTCGATCGCGTGGACCCGAGTCCACGCGATCATCCATCAAAGCACGTGCTTAAAAAGGAGATTAAGTGGATTGGATCGACGGCTTACCTGGTGACACGTGGAAGATGCTCGAGCGCTGGATCCTCATCGAACGGACTGCATCGCGATCGCGATCATCATCGCGATCTTTCTCCCATCGGACGGCGGACGCTCCTCGCAATCATGGTTTACGTGATCGCGCGATCATGACCATCCACCTCACCTGAAGCAATCCAACGACGGAGAAAGATCGTGAAAGAACTCCACGATCGCGGTCCGATCGAACCGCGATCGCGACGTGACCGAGCCGCGATCGAGGAGATTTCATCGTGGAATAGTCATGGAATCGTCTCCAGTTGATCGGACGGCGATCGACGAATGACCAGGACCACGATCGTGGCCCGATCACGGCCCGATCATGGTGCGATCGTGGCCCGATCGTGGCGAAAATTGTGGCTATTCGGAAGCCAAATTGAAGCCAAACTCACCACCGATTCATCGCGGAATTGAAGCCACGATCTATGCCCACGGAATCGCCCCCTCGACGCCATCAAACCGCCTCCACGATCGCCTCAATTGTCCACGATTTTGGGCTAATTTCCCTTTTAAAACCAATGTATTCCTCCCTTTGTTCTTCAACTTTTGATCGATTCGTGAAGAAATACAGCGAGTTTCGAGGAAGGTCTTAAGTTCTCGTGATCCTCTGCTTCCAAGAGTGTAGAGACGCAGCCATTGATGCATGATAATCAAGATTTTATCTCTTGATTTCATAAAATTTTCCCCTTAAATTCCGAACGTCCACGAGGAAGAATCCGAGCAAATTCGCTTCAATCCACGAGAATTGAAGCCCCATTCTTGTGGCAATCGGGTTAGTAGTGAGATTCGATCGATTATCAAGAGGTAATTTGTATTTTTATTAGGTTTAGATCTTTAATTTTGCAAATTAGTTCATAGTGTTCTTCATTTTCCCCAAATTTTAGTCCAAAAGTCACTGATTTTGAAAATAAGATATCTCTTTGATTATAATTTCAAATCAATTGATTTTGGTTTCATTGGATTCCTCTTTTCATCAGCTTTCCGTGGATAGCAAATTCATTGAATTCCGAGTTCATTTGACCCTCCAATTTAACGTTTGACCAAGGACTATTCATCTTTCATCAGAAGTCAAACGTTGACTTTCAGGGTCAATTACTTTTGATTTAAAAATCAGAATTTGATAATTTCAGTCTTTTTATATTCCTCTGGTTCTTAGCTTTCCATTGAAATAAAAATTGCAAGATTTGGATTTCATTTGATCATTCAATTTGAAGATTTCCTCTGAGGTGTCAATTTCGGGGATTTTCTGATAGTTGATTTTCAATAATTCATAATAAATCTATTTATTCTCCAAAAATCACAAAATATATATCAATAAATTCCATTTTCTCTCTAGTTTTCAAATATCTAATTTTCGTAATCTTCTTACTCTGTTTGATTCTCTGATTTTACAGAACACCTACTGTTGGTCAAAGTCAATGCTTTTGACTTTTGACTTTTCTCTGTCAAACCCGAGAATTAAATTCTGAAAACTTCTTATTTAGTCTATTTATATCATTTCCATTTCTTAAATCTTATTTTCTCTTATTTAAAACTCCTTTTAAACCTAAGTTTGACCAAGTCAACTCTGCGATTAAAGTCAACCCTGCTCTCTGTGGATCGACCTGATACTTACACAATACTTGATTATTATATCTTATCTTTGTGAGTTCGGTTTTATAAATTTTTTTTGACCATCGTTTTTGTGTTTTAACGACGCATGAAATCGACACGTCACTAAGTACATGGGTAGAAAAGCATGGATCAAAATTACAATGAGAGAGAAAATCAAGGCACAAGTTTAGCATTAGTTGATGTTATAGCTTTAGTGGAAGCAAGGTCAAGTGAAGGATAATGGTCAAAGCAAGTCTAGCATCACTCAAGCCTAGAACTAGCATCGAAAAGGATTTGGGTGAAGAGTTGGATCCCAATTTCTCCCTTGTAATTCCCTCCATTGATAGTGTAGAACTTATTTCCTTTATTATATTATAGCTTTTTTGTCATTTCATCACAAAAATCTTATGCATCCATCGATTACTCATCAACTCCCACTATTGTCATTCCACCTTTCTCATCTATCCATGCCATCTTCCTCATGTCATGGCTAATTTTGATGTTATTGTTGACAATGAGAAGAAGAAAACCCTAGAATTGCATATGTAAAAGGTAGTACATAGGTCCTTATATAGAGAGTGAAGATGAGGTGCCCTAAATGAGCCGGAGAGCCTAATATCACTATCGGAAAGTTATCTTTCATAAAAAATATAATTAAAACCAGAAATATATATATATATATTAAATGCCACACTCTTGTAATATTCCATCCTCTCATTTTCCACATATCTCCATAATCTCTCTAGATCATCTTCTACTAGTAGCATCTAATCTCATTAGCCAAGCTCCATGAGGTTCAACCATAACTTTAGCCTTATACTAAGTGAGGAATATAAATATTGTTGTATGAAATCGATTCCATGTTCGCTCTATCTTGCGATCTGAAAGGAGTTTTCACTTGAAATTTTATGTGCTGATTTTTCTGTCACCCTTTATCCATAAGTTCTCTTGTTATAAAAGGACAAAAAAACTAGGTTTTCTTAGGTTTTCTTGTGTGCTTTTAACATTGGCTAGCCGCATGAAAGAGACAATGACAAATTGTCATTCTATAATTGGATCATCATTTTTAGTGAGTTTCTTCCCTCTTCTTTTCATTCTTCGTGTGGGATACAAAATGCCTAATTTGGGCGCTCAAGCGGATGATCAAAACAAGAGCATTACTAGAGTGGGTTCTCGATGGAGCTTAAATAATATGTAGATTAAGATCTTTTCATTTCAACATAGAATATTAATTTCTCACAAAAAACCTTCAAAAACATCATTTTCACCCCTAATCTTGAATACTCTCATTTTGAAAGGAGATTTGGATATTTCATATCATCTCTCCAAATTGCTTCACATTCATTTTGCTTCTCTCATTGATCTCATCCATTTTCTCCACAAAAATATTTTCATTTAGATTTGGTAAACTTATTCTTTGTAGTTTGACCCATGATTCAAACTCGATATGTGTTATTTGTGACTGACATGAAATCTTATAAATATTTTTACATAATACTCATTTGCCAAAAATGACATATTTAACCCTAAAATTGTACTTATCACTTGGAATTGAACAAAGTGATCCAAAGAGATTGATCACCTTGTTTGCAGGTAGACACAAACTTGAAGAGCTCCACCATGCAATTTATGTTGATCTTCTTGCCATAGTCTTAGAGGTGCTAAGTAGCTGTCACTAAGGCTTTATCCTCACAAGAGTTGGAAAATGGAGGGAATGATGATCTGGCACATGCATTTGAATGGCAAATACGAACTACCTCAACATTACATGATTTGGAGGAGCCAAGAAAGCTAAGGCTCTATCAAATGATGTAGGTGATGATGGGATACAATAGAATCCTTAAATCATGAATCCTTGTAGCCATATAATTGTGGTCTTCAAAGGTGTCCATTGATCAAGTGATCTGAGCCTGGTTGAAGCAATAATCGATTGATAACACTTTGATTGGTAGAGCAAACACAATTTCTAGAAGGGGAGGCATAACTTCCAAAAGTGGAGGTCTAGGTAGCAACGCAGATGATAAGGGATCACATTGTTAGCTGATGGCACAAATTAGCAGTAGCCATACGAAAATGGGACACTATCAAGGTAAATATGGTTGACTCAGCTCTATCAAGGTCAATATGGAGTGCACGCAAGAGCTTATATTTTGCGATCACTGTTGACATACAAGGCAAAATTCTAGAGACAACATCTAGAGGTGAAGACCTCAAGAGGCAAAAACCTAGGGCAGCAACCTCTAAGTAACCCACCACAAGCATGGCCTAATATGGTTTGCTCGAGAGTGGTCCTTCTTCTAGGTCCATCTCTCTATATAAAAGGCAATTATCAAGTAATTTCCAAATTGATTATGATTTCACCTTTTTGTGATGCCCATTTAGATTTAAAGGGAATTGGATCCATACTAGTATGGCTAGATGCAAAAATTTTCCTTCAAAGTTTAGTCCAAGAGTTCAAACAATACATGTGGGCATTATTTGAAAATTTTGCAAAGAAAGTGACTCTTGATTTGCTTTTTTTGCAGCTTGATATTGTCCATGTGAATAAAGACTAGAGAGTCAGGACCTTCAATTTTCAAAGTTTAACTATTCTCATGAAAATGTTAAAAGTTTAAGATTAGTGTAATAAGTAGGAAGCTTAATTACCCCCTTGTTTCAACCAAAGAATCAATTTGAATTCTTTTAGTTATCGAGTGAAATCCAATTAAAGATTAGAATTCCATCACAATGTCAATAAAGTTTAAAAAAATCACAATGTCAAAATTATTAAGAAAGAGAGATCTATTTATGAAGGATTAGAAGCTCACCCTTATTCCATAATGCACAACATTGTGGAAGAGCCTTAATGAAGGAGCATAGGGTTAGGATTTAAGCACCCACTAATGTGCTCAAAGCTATAACTGACAACAAGGCAATACTCGTGGATCTTAAAAACTTCAAGAAGGATGCTTACCTTTAACATCCCATCAACACTTGCTGCTAGCCTATAGACAATGAAGCTCCATTTGGACTTGGCACTCTGAAAAGCTGTTGGTCTTGAGATTCAAACTAGCAACCTTTGACATAAATGATTGGAAGATAAAGAGACGAAATATAGGAAAAATAAAACAAATACAAGATTGAAAAAATGGAGTAACTTTTGGAAGAAATGCGAATAGGACTCTCTAGTTGAAGACAAAAAGGAAGAGTTTTCATGTAACTATTTGAAGACATCTTAACTGACTCCAACATCAAGAACAAGATTTATCGAGCAATGTTCAAGATCTATTTCTGTTGGATGTCAATATGATTTTTTAAACGATCAAGAATAAGATGAGGAGTCTTCTTTGACTCTCCCATATCCATATCTTCTCAATTTGACCATATCATATTTTTTTCAATTTTTTTCAATTACACTGCAAGAATCACTAAAGAAATCGAGATAGGCATAATGGGAGCTACCGCATCATCACCTATGTTAATTAATACGACTAAGTTGTAGGGTTTTCCATTGCATGCCTGATGGGATCTGAGGTCGATAACTTTCCGAAATTTTGATCAAAACATCAAATGCAGCGGAATTCATTGAATCGGATATTCAAAACATTGAAGCACCAAGAACAGATGATCCTATCATCTAGTATGAATGAGAAAACATAATTACACGGTTTCCACACGGTCTCCGGATGGTTGGATCTCCTCTTCAAAGCTCTTCACCAAGAGAGAAAGAGAAGAATGGAGAGAATTTCCACAAGGCTTGCATGGGCGCCTTCAGTTGTGGTCGTCCTCTCCCTATTTATAGACATTTGGTATGAGGTTTTTGTTGGAAACTAGAATTATGCATCATGATTCATCAGAATAATCAGAATGAGAACACGAAATTAAACGCGTACCTGGATTCACCGGATTAATGTTCATCTGAATATATTACTGAATCGGAGAATAGTCTTCTTGAATATCCCTGATGTAACCTCCTGATCTCTAGAGGAAATGGGATTCTCTCTTGAGGGTTATGAGCATCAGGTTATCCAAGTGGACTATGGCCTCCTATTTATAGGAATAGAGGAAAGCTTAAGCCTCTAATCAGTCATTAGACAGCCCATTAATGACTAATGACTGATTTACTGCCTCTACACATAATTAACCTCCACACACATAAATTAATGTCGTAATCTCTAGATTAAACATAATTGAATCACTTAATGGGATTATAATGATAGCTAATCCACAATAATACATAACTATGTCCACTTAATAGAGATTAGATCTAACAATCTCCCACTTGGACAAGATATGTATTAACTGAATATTATGAATTATCACTTTATGAGCTCAACTTGATGCTATCATTCGCGAACATTCTTATCAATCTCGTCCTTCATCAAACCAGCAAAGAACCAAGGGGATTTTTGTCACATTGAGCGTAACTAAACCCAAACAATGATCACATATACTGATTGAATGAATGACATAGATCGTGTGTGGATGTGTAGTATGAAAATTACATGAAACGTGATTCATACATGTACATTTTCAACTTAGTCCTCTAAAGTCTGAAGAGAGATCAACTGAAGTTAAGTTCATAATGGTAAACTTAAACAACATGTGCGTTACATAATAAGCACACGAAATACACCAAACTCCCATTGAAATTACATATCGTCATATGATTTGAGACCCATATACGTAATATGTTCACGGAAAACTGAGTCCGGAACTCTTTTAGTAAGTGGATCTGCTAACATGGAGTTTGAACCGATGTGCTCAATAGACAGTTGTCCATTCTGAACTTGTTTTTAACAACCAGATACTTAATATTTATCTGTTTAGATTTTTTCAAGCTCCGATTGTTATTGGCAACCATAACGGCTAACTAATTGTCACAATAAATCTTAAGTGGTCTTTCAACTTCTTGAACTACCTTTAAATTGTGACGATACTTTTTCAGCCAATTGCCAATGTTTTGATGCTTCATAGCATGCTATATATTCTGCTACCGTAGTAGAAGATGCTATACGTGCTTGTCTAGCACTTTTCCATGAGATAGCTCTTCTGGCTAGCAAATAAATATAGCCTGAAGTTGAGTTTCTGCTATCAATGCATCCACAAAAAATCAGAATACCTAATGATCTCTAGTCGTTCTGATTTTCTGTACGTGAGCATGTTATTCTTTGTCCTCAGTAAGTATCTCAAAACTCATTTTGCTGCCTTCCAATGAGCCATACCTTGATTACTCATGTATCGACCCAAAACTCCCACTATATAAGCAATATCTGGACGCGAACAAAACTTGAACATACATGAGGCTCACGACCACTTGTGCATATAGAAATTTTTCCATCTCTGGAATTTCTAATGCATTCTTTGGACATTGACTAAGACTTAGTTTGTCTCTTTTAGCAATCAGGGTATCTAATAGTTTACAATCCTGCATATTCTTTATCTCTAGATCAAACCTCATGTTCTTGAAGATATATACTCAAATCTGAGTTTCTTCTTGAAATGTGGATTCCTTTAATGGCGTTTCTTCTTGAGGATATACAATTTGACTATAGGAAGCTGAAGGACACAAAACATCTGCTTGAACACATGAAAGAATTAGATTACCTTCTATATTAACACTATCATCGTGTTCTTCCTGAAAGTCAGTGTCTCTAACTTCATTTCCCCCATCAAATTCAATATCCTCAAAGAAATGTGCATTTCTAGTTTCAAAGATACCTCTAGTGCTCGGATCGTAAAGCTTGAAACCCCAAGATTTTTCCGAATATCTAACAAAATAGAAACTAATTGTTCTAAAGTCCAGTTTTCTTTCTTTAGGAACATACGGTCGTGCTTGAGCTGGACATCCCCAGATATGAAGATGCTTCAAACTGGGTTTTCTACCCCTCCATAGTTCGTATGGTGTCTTTATAGTTGCTTTGGTTGGAATTCGATCCAATAAGTAAATAGCTGTTTTTAAGGCCTCACCCCATAACCTTATGTGAAGTGATGATTCATCCATCATACTTCTCACCATATCTTGAAGTGTCTAATTTCATCGTTCAACAATGTCATTCATACTAAGAGTGCCTGACATAGTATACTAAGGGACAATTCCTCATTGCTCGAGATATCGGGCAAAACGTCCAGGACATTGCTCACTAGATGCATCATTCCTTCCATACCACTCTCCTCCACGATCTGATCTTACACCCTTGATCCTCTTGTTGAGTTGATTTCTACCTCACATTTAAATATCTTAAATGTGTCCAAGGACTCTAATTTATCACGGATGAGATAAATATAACCATATCTCGAATAGTCATCGGTAAATGTAATGAAGTATCGATGCCCATTTCTTGTCACTGTAGGAAATGGCCCACATGTATCCATGTGAATTATTGCTCGTGAAAATCCCTTTCCTGTAGTGCGTGTGTTCTTGCTTTTATGCAACTAACACACTTCTCAATATCCCCGACATCAAATGGCTGGAGAATTCCTTCTACAACTAACCGATCAATTCACTTCTATGAAATATGACCGAGTCTTTTGTGCCATAAGGAATAGGAATTCGAGCTAGATGACTGGAGTTTTTTGCCTCTCATGCTTGTAAATAAAATTAAGTTGGATGGAAAAACAACATAGGTTATTGTCCTGTAATAAAGACCCAATTCCCATAATACTGTCTTCATACAAGTATAACCAAAATTTGTCCAGAGTAGATACAGACACTAGATTGCGTCTAAAAGTTGGTACTGATGGATATTATGTGGCCTATAAGCCAATCACACTTTCATGTATCTTGTTTATGTTCATTGAAATGAAATTCATTTATTGTCATTCTTGTGTGATGTTTGCAATGAAGTCCATGATCATGTGCAATGACTATGTGAATTATGATAAGATCATAAGATAGTGATCACTAGTCTTTAAACATATGTTCTAAATATTCCTATTCGTGGGATACTCGAGAAGGACATCGAATTATCCAGAAAGAATAGCACTATCTAATCCAACTCATATGATGAGTATGGCCGATCCTATAGCCATCGGTGTGGAGACACTAAGGATAGATAGTGGGTGCTCTTTGGAGAAAGAGTTCACTGAATTGATCCGTATGAATCCCTGAATGGTATTATACCTAACTGTCAATCAAGTTGATTCATGCCATGATTGTGTATGTGGTCCTTTGACTTGAGACACCAAAGACATCTTGTGGATGGATGATCGTGTTTTGATTATGACTTACGAATCCCTAGCCACGGGATATCTAAAACGTCATATATTGGATACGACATGAAGTCCCCGAAGATGATTGTGTGGTCCAGATGGGATCATCCACCCTCGGTATTTGAGGAGATTGACTCAAAGGAATGAGATGCGATGAAATCCTTGGCCAAGGTAGTAGAAATATCGAAGAAGGAGTTCTCGATGATTTCTACACGCATCAAGATCTAACTTGAGTGACCGATTAGGGTTTGAGCAGCTTGACCATACCCTAAGTCATTCATGAGTCTAATGTGGATGAAGGATTATACATATATGGTAATCAATGACGGGAAGGTTCCATAAGTGAGTTCTTACATACTCCATATCTCCTAGAGTACGTGGTGTAGCTTGGCACCCAACGGGCTGGCAACTCAACCTATCGATTGGGTTAAATCGATCCTTGATTAATTAATCTATATGTGGATGTGGATAATTAATTAAGGTTGACCAATAAGGTGTTATTTGGTGTATAGAATTATTAACTAGTGAGATATATGGACGTAGAGGGTCACACACATAAGGTTTATGGATGTTGGTGGATATAGACATAATTATGAGGGTTTTTATGAAAAAACCTCATTCCAAATGTCTATAAATAGGGGGAGAACGACCACAACTGAAGGTGCGCATGCAAGCCTTGTGGGAATTCTCTCCTTTCTTCTCTTTCTCTCTTGGTGAAGAGCTTTGAAGAGGAGATCCAACCATCCGGAGACCGTGTGGATACCGCTAGAGGCTAGACACTTGAATAGCTTCAAGAACTCCTTCAAGGAATCCCTGTAAGTATGTTTTCTCATACATACTAGATGATAGGATCATCTGTTCTTGGTGGCTCGATATTTTGAATGTCCGATTCAATGTTTTTCTGCTGCATTTGATGTTTTGATCAAAATTTCGGAAAGTTATCGACCTCAGATCCCAACAGGTACAACAAAAGTATCTATCAGAAAGACAAAATGACTAGTCAAAATGTGCACTTTCAAAATTGACTTCAAATAACCGGAGTTCTTCTTGAGCCCATAACGAAGTAAGATCTTCAAGACTCCATTTATGCTCTTGGATACTATATGTCAATTTGAAATGATCAAATCTTGGTGGAAGTGACTTGAGGACAAATCTTTGTTGTAGTTGTATTCATCTGGTAGATATGCTCTCAAGTCTACCTTGATAAACTTCTGGAATCACTCGTTTTAGATTCATTAAACATACTCTATCTGAAGTGTTCCATGCCTTAAATTGCTTAGTATCTTTAACTGGGGTTTTAGGGTCAGTCATTGCTGAGTCAACATTGGCATAGGCTAATGCAACCATGACATCTTTCTTACAGTTCTTGAAATTTGTGGAAGTCAAAATAGGAACTCTACTTCCTTGTCCGATGTCGTATTTGTCTGAATATATTGCATAAGGAGGACAAAGAATAGTTCACAACTGAATTTGCAAAATTTATAATATACATTTCCCAAGACATCAGTGCACATTAATGAGTCATCTTTGGACAACATCATCAACTGCTATCGACATCTTGTATGTGATGAATGTCATTGACAATAAGTTCCTGTCAAAAGGCAAGCTATCTTTTGACGGCATTACCCTTCACAATCAATAATTTAATCAATAATTGTCACACGAAAATTCTCACGAGTGTGTATAATCTCCTACGATGGTCACCATCCTTTGGGCCGGCTAAGGTCTACATAGACATACACACCCCATCTAGGATTCGTACTAAAAGACCTAAACAAGAGAGCCCACTTTTGCAGGATTTTGCTTAAATCTAGAAGTCCAAAATCATACCCATGTATATATTTTGCAAAGTGAGAAATCTCTTCTTTACAAGTCTACCTTAAGATATTAAGGCCTTTTAGGCCCTTTTAGGCTTTAGAAATGAAGTAGAGCCTCAAAATAATGTCTTTTAGGTTTTTATATAACCTTATGTTCTGGATTAGGGTCTTATTGGGCCTACAATTAGCCCTATTTTTTCCATTATTGGGCTGACTTTAAGCTTAAAATTGGCCCTATTTTACCTTATTGGGCCGATTTTTGCGTAAAAATTGGCCCTTTCATTTATGAACATAGAGCCACTATTACACTCCCTTAATGGGTCGATTTTAGGCTGAAATTGGCCCGAGCCCCTTTCTCCTTTTTTTTTAAACCGCAGCCCTCTCTTTCTCTCTCTTGGATGAAATTTCTTCTTCCTCCTCTCTTCCCCCGATCTTCGTGTGAACAGGGGGTCGAAGATGGCGGTTCATGGTGTTTTCGGCACGAAACGTGAGGAGGAGCATCGGAAAGACTCCACCGAGAGGCCCTATTTTTTTTTTAATTTCCGTCTCCTTATCTCTCCTTGAACCTCTTCTTCTCCTCTTCTTCCTTTCGATTTTCGTGTGAACAGGAGTTGAAGAAGATGGCTTCCTGGAGATCTTCGGCGTGGATCTTGAGGCGGCGATTGCCCGCCGAAATCGCCGCAATCGTGGAGACGTGAAGCTCTTGGTTTCCCCGTTTCTTCCCCTCCGATCTCCGTAATCCAAAGCCGAAATCACCGCAATCGCCGTTTTTTTTCTTTTTTGATTCATCCAAAAAAAAATCTCCACAAGAGTCGGTTACGTTCTTGTGATGATTTCGAAGTCGGTTAGGTGTGATTTCCGAGAGATAAGATTTGTTTTCACCAACCCAATGAGCTGGTTCCAGATGGCAAGTTTCTGGCGAAATCGAAAAAGCCGGAAAACCGACTTCGATTGACAATCAATCACATTCCGCCGCCGATGCTTCAATTTCCAGGTAATTTTTTTTCGTCCTTTTTCCCCTTTGAGTTACCGCCATATGAGGCGATTCCTTCCTTGACAGGTAAGGTTCTTTTTCTTTCTTCCAGAGTTACTGCCGTATAAGGCGGTAATTCAATATCGGTGCTTTTCCTTCTTTGCCTCTTTCTGAATGTCAGTTTTCAACCGACATTAAAACCGACATTCAATCATAATGTCGGTTATGATCCTGATTTTCGATCAGCAGAAGAGGAGACCGATACTGAGAAGGATCCCCGTCTGAGTTTCCTTCTTTTTTTTTAGGTGAATCACCGACGTATCGAATCATCACCGGCTTAACTCGCAAGAAGGTTGCGATGGAAGAAGAGGAGGTAATTCGGTGAGTCCGCGACGGCGACTGAGAAATAAATTCCAGCAGAAATAAATTCTGAAATTCTGAAATCAAATTGGACGATGAATTGAGGTGAGAAATTAGGAAAAATAGTGGTTTTAGAAAGATAACTCAAAGATCTATCCACGGAATCAAAAATCACTCGATTTGGATTAGTAATCGCGGAGAAATCAAAGATGGAAGTGGGAGGAAATTTTCGGAATCGCGAAGAACATACATTGAAATTAAAATCGAAATTGAGCTAAATTAAGATCCTAAACCTAAAATTGATGATACATGACGATAGATGAGAGGATAAACTTGTTTTCTAACCCGAGATAACGATCAAATCGATCCAATTGATCGCCGGATCGACGGCTATTCATTCCGCGAATTCAAACGTGAACATCGGTGTTCAAGAAACAAATTTTCCACGATCGATCGACGAAATCTCACTTATAAACACTCGGTGGACGCGAAATTGAGTCTAGAAGCGATTACAAGTGAGAGATTCAAGAGAGGAGGGGTATATATGGGTCAATTAGACGAAATCCTTCTCGAATATCTTACAATCAAGAAGAACTCTTCGTTTTATAGGTTAATTTGGGCGAAACCGTTGGATGGATGCGTTTAATCTCCATCAACGGTCCAAATTAAACGCCTCAAAGTGAAACTTTATGAATATATCGTGGCCATCAGATCACGGATGGACGCTCTGGATCGATCCGCTCGATATGCGTTTAAAAACGCCTTGAATCGCGCCCGTTGGATCACGATCCAACGATCAGGATGCGTAGCGACCGATTAAATCACAGCCGTTATAACTCTTGGATTTCCGGCTCGTGCTGTGATTTGATCTGGTGGTCCGCGCGTCCACGCGATCGACGCGTGGATTTCCAATGCGCCGCCGATCCGACGCTTATGGTGCTCCACGTGGCCTGCAGATTAAAACAACTGTGTGGGACTTTAGCCCCACACGGAAAAGGTTAGTAAAATCCGTCAGGTTTATAAGGCCCGACGGACTAAGGGGTTCGAATACCCTTCCGGTCTACGGAAGGCCGAATACCCATTATAAATATAAACTATATTAATCATACCTATATGTATACGCCGCGTAGGCGCCGCGTGGGCCCGCGTGGCGCTGCCACGTGGCCCTGAGTGCCACGTCGCATCCACGTGGGACCCGCGCGAAAACTCATCCCCTTTTTTTTTTTTTTATTAATTATTTTAAACGTTTTTAAATCGAAAATAAAATCAGAAAAATCCCTAAAATTTGTAAAAATCATAACTTTCAAAATACAACTCCAAATTAATCCAAATTTCTTTCATTTGATTTGAAATTTAATTATCTATCATTCTAAAAATCAAATTATTTAAATAACAAGAGATTTAATTCTTATTTCAAAAATACATTCATTTCCTTAAGATTTTAACTTTAGAAAATTTAAATGAATGTCCAAAAAAATGATTTCTCTTATTATTTAACTTTAAAAACCACTTATAATCTCAAGTAAATATAGGTTATAAAATCTTTAATCTTTAATTCATCATAATTAACCCTAAATTAACACATTTTGAGATTATAACATAAAATTGCATAGAATGATAGAAATGCACTCAAAGTATGATAACATGCATATAAATGGAATATTTTATGTCTTATTTTGCATTAATAATCATGTTTTATCATGTTAAGATTGCATGTTATCAGACACATTTTTTTTCCCTTCTACTGGATCAACAAACTAACTTCAATCAGTCAAACGTGAAGCGGATAATTTCAACAAGGGAACAATTAAATGACGTTCGCGATGAAATTCCAAAAGATCCGATGGGAAAAACAAATTTCCTCCAAACTTCATTGAGATAGAGAATAAGAAACCCTAACTATCTCAATGAATAGATGAAAATAAAACCATCTGATCATCCTAACAAATTGATGCATAGATTGGCTCTGATACCAATTTTTGGAAACTAGAATTATGCATTATGATTCATTAGAATAATCAGAATGAGAACACGAAATTAAACGCGTACCTGGATTCACCGGATTAATGTTCATCCGAATATATTACTGAATCGGAGAATAGTCTTCTTGAATATCCCTGATGTAACCTCCTGATCTCTAGAGGAAATGGGATTCTCTCTTGAGGGTTATGAGCATCAGGTTATCCAAGTGGACTATGGCCTCCTATTTATAGGAATAGAGGAAAGCTTAAGCCTCTAATCAGTCATTAGACAGCCCATTAATGACTAATGACTGATTTACTGCCTCTACACATAATTAACCTCTACACACATAAATGAATGTCGTAATCTCTAGATTAAACATAATTGAATCACTTAATGGTATTATAATGATAGCTAATCCACAATAATACATAACTATGTCCACTTAATAGAGATTAGATCTAACAGTTTTTCCATAAAAACCCTCATAATTATCAACCAACATTCATAAACCTTATTTGTGTGACCCTCTAGGTCTATATATCTCACTAGTTAATAACTCTATAGACCAAATAACACCTTATTGGTCAACCTTAATTAATTATCCACATCCACATATAAATTAATTAACCAAGAATCGATTTAACCTAATCGATAGGTTGAGTTGCCAGCCCGTTGGGTGCCAAGCTACACCACATACGCTAGGAGATATAGAGTATGTAAATACTCACTTATGGAACCTTCCCGTCATCAATTACCATGTATGTATAATCCTTCATCCACATTAGACTCATGAATGACTTAGGGTATGGTCAACTCTCAAACCCTAATCGGTCACTCAAGTTAGTACTGATGCGTGTAGAAATCATCGAGAACTCCTCTGATATTTCTACTACCTTGGCCAAGGATTTCATCGCATCTCATTCCTTTGAGTTAATATCCTCAAATACCGAGGGTGGATGATCCCATCTTGATCACACAATCATCTTCGCGGACTTCATGTCTTATCCAATATATGACGTTTTAGATATCCCGTGGCTAGGGATTCGTAAGTCATAATCAAAACACGATCATCCATCCACAAGATGTGGTGGCGTACGACCCCGTCGCCACCAAGACACGATATCACCGCGTCAGAGGAAGCCCTTTTGGCGCGCGGATCTATCCGCTTATCTTTATTTCTTTATTATGAACTTTTGACCCGCACGTGTTTAAGCAGGTCCTCGTTTATTTCTTCTCTCCCTTTTAGGCTTCCGGGTGGGTTCTTCCCTTCTCGGGATCCCATTCGTGAATCCCATCCTTCGTTGTGAAACTTATTTCTTTCTATGAGCATGTTAGTTGTGGGTTGTGGGCCTCAAGTGGGCCCTTTCCCCTCTCGACCCATTATGGGCTCTATAAGAGGGGAAGGGACCCCCCCCCCCCCCACAAACCCTAGCCGTCATTTGAAGAAAGAAAGGAGTGATCTCCCTCTCAAGTGGCTGCTCAAGGAAGGCTGCGGAAGGAGTCCAACCGCCGCCGCTGCCGCGACGACCGCCACCAATCCTTGCCCCGGCCACGGTTCTTCTCCGCCATCATCGCGACGCCGCCGTCCTCAAGCCGCCGCCACCACCGCCTCCGGACCGCCGCACCGCCATCCCCTCCATCTCCGGCAAGCCTCCAGCCACCCTCTCCTCCAGCCCCGCCTCCCGCTCCACCTCTGCCAGCATCCCCCTCCACGAACCGCCAACTGCAGCTCCACCTCCTTCTCCACATCCCTCTCCCCGACGTCAGCCATCCCTACTCTCCACCCTCCGTCCCGAGCTCCCTCTCCCTGTCGCACAGCCCCTCCACCTCCGATTCACCTCCCTGCTTCCGCACAACCTCTTCCTCCCGTGAATCTGCGTTTTCCCCCCTCCATCGTGATTCCTCAACTTCCCGATTTCCCCTCCCCAGCCATCCTCGCTCTGACACTTCCATCCTTCTCCCAACGCCTCCCCGAATTTGTCCTCTTCCCTCGGCTCTACTCCCACCTCCGCCCGTGCAAGAAAATCCCCTCCAACATTCCCTCTCCGCGCTGCGTCTTCCCCGCCGAACGCTTCCAATTCCCCATCTCCCGATTCCTTCCCTCCCACGAATACCTGGAACTCACCTTTTCCCCTCCACCTGCCTGCAATTTTCCATGCCTCCCTCCTTTCCCGTTAATCCGTAAACCTTCCCCTACCTCCCCAACAACCGCAATCCTCCCGAACAAGATCTCAACCTCCCTCCCCTCCACGTACACCACTAAAACTACCCCCGTCCTTGCCAGCCCATCCATCGGTTCCCCTCCCCCATCCATTCCGTTTTGCCAATTTCTCCCTTTCCCTCTCACCCTACCGATTCCGCATGATCACCCTACCGTTTCTGTATTGTCATCCAGCGAATTCACCCCTTTCCCCATTAGAAACTCCGACTACGCACGACTTCAATCACCGAACCTGGGTACGCCCTTATCGCGCTCACGAATTCGCGCCTGAATTCGCCAACAGCCGGAGTCATTCTCCATCCCACCATCCGTACCCGTCGGCCTCCCGAATTCCCTGCGATCCCCGACGCCCCCTCCCCCTAAATTGCCTACCCTGAAATCGCCATCCCTCCCTCTCCTCTTCACCTGGCACCTCTCCCATTGTTCTGCCATTTCCACCTCACTTCTCCACTCTCGACGGAAATGCGCGACTTTTAAGTAGAAATCGCTCATTCTCTCTCACTCCGCGACCTGCCTGCACGTGAATTCGTCAGCCGCGCTTCAGCCCCCATCGCCTGCGACTGCGTCTGCCACTCCACGGTGTCCCTTTGGCGTTCCCCTTGGAGTTCCCGTCCCAGCACCAGGTCAACGCCACCACCCCCTTCCCTCTTCCCGCGCCCGTCCGCCTCCCCCGGTGGATCACGCTGATCACCCTCAGCGCGTGCGCGGTGACATTTTCTGGCGGCCCCAGCCGGCCCCTCCAGGAGTCTCCCAGGCCTCTACCGCCCCGCCCTCTTGTTGACCACCACCGGGTGACCGCTTCGGTCCCCTGTTGACCCCCGCCCAGCCAACCCTCCAGTTGACCACTTCTATCAGTCAGCTCCTGAACGCCACGCCCCCTCCATCGCCCCACGCCCGCACGCGCCTCTTGGCTCACGCCTGTGCACCCGCTGCTCGCCCGTGTGGCTCCAATCCAGCCCGCGTGTTTTGCCCGCGCGCTCGCGCTCTCCACCGGTGAATATCTTCTCCCTACCCGTGTCGGGTCCCACTGCGACCTCGACGTCGTCCACTCAGTCCGTCTTTTGCTATCCGTCCGTGCCGCGTACACACAGTTTCCCCCGTCCAGACCGACCGGGCTTGCACCCCGCAGAGCTCGCCTGCCCCGCGCCTTGCCGCCGGATCGCCCGAGTGCCACCGCCCCTCTTCGCGATTCACCGCCCACCCCACCTGACACCACCCGATTTGGCGCCACTTCTGCCGACTGTTTGAGCCACGTACCACGATCTTCCTTGCCACGACTGAACGGGTTCGCGCCCCGCAAGTTAGCTTCACCCCTCATTTTAAAGTTTAATTACTTTTCGAAGCGTTTCCTTTACTCGCCTCCACCGTCGTCGGACGATGTAGGTAGGATAGTACGAGTATAGGTTTGAGACTTCTGACGCGTACGTCAGGTCCGGTACCGAGCGTGAGCTGCAGCCTCCCGGCTACTCCACGACGAGCGACTTCCACGCCTCCGGACGTAGATCGAGAGGATCTCACCCTCTCCATCATCGCGAGTTTCCCCGGGTCGCCCAGAGTCGACTCCGCTGATCGGCACGCCTACCTGTACTTAGGTTTAGGTTAGGTCTCATACTTAGGGTCTAGGACTCGCCTACCCGTAGATTAGGTTTGACCACATTATCTTCAGTCAGCCTTAGTTCCATTGATCAGGCACAAGGTTTTCCACAACCGCATCCTGCATCAAGATGTCTTTGGTGTCACAAGTCAAAGGACCATATACACAACCATGACATGAATCAACTAGATTGACAGTTAGGTATAATACCATTCAGGGATTCATACGGATCAATTCAGTGAACTCTTTCTCCAAAGAGCACCCACTATCTATCCTTAGTGTCTCCACACCGATGGCTATAGGATCAGCCATATTCATCATATGAGATGGATTAGATAGTGCTATCTTTTCAGATAATTTGATGTCCTTTTCGAATATCTCACGAATAGGAATGTTTAGAACATATGTTTAAAGACTAGTGATCACTATATTACGATCTCATCATAATTCACTTAGTCATTGCACATGGACTTCATTGCAAAGATCACACAAAAATGACAATGAATAAATTTCATTTCAATGAACATAAACAAGATACATGAAAGTGCGATTGGCTTATAGGCCACATAATATCCATTAATGCCTTGATAAATTTTGCACTAGGAGGGTAAGGATATCTAAGTTTGACATATTTGGATCATATATAAATGTACAAAAAAATAAGGTCACGAAAAATTCTATATTTAAAACCTTAATTAAGAGTCGTGCTGCATATATTCCCCTTTCCCCATTCCATTTTTACGAATGTGTTTTGACTTAGGTATGATCGATTTGAATCATGTAGACAATTACAAAGAAAATAATGCCACAACAAGTCTACATTAAAACCCTAATTCAGAGCTGTGGTGCAAATATTCCCATTTCCCCATTTTGTTTTTACAAATAGGTTATGACTTACGTATGGCATATTTGGTTCACATACACAATTACGAGAAAAATAAGGACAAGAAAATTTCTACATTTATAACCTTAATTAAGAGTTCTGGCTCACATATTTCCATTTCCCCACTTCAGTTTTACAAATGTGTTCTGAACAAGGTTTCACATATTTGGATTATATAGTCATGAAGAAAATAAGATGAAGAAAAAATTCTACAATTAAAACCTTAACTAAGATTTGTGGCACACATATTCTTATTTCCCCATTTCATTTTTACAAATGTGTTCAAACTTAGGTATGACATATTTAAATTATAAAGAAAATGTGGCGAAAAAGAAAGTTTATTAAAGCCTTAATAAAGATTTGTGGTACACATATTCCCCTTCCCTCATTTCATTTAAAAAAAAAAGTGTTATGACTTAGGAATGACATATTTGCATGATATGTACAATTACAAAGAAAAAAAATTCTAAACCTTCATTTAGGGTTGTGATGCACATATTCCCATTTCCCCATTTCATGATTACAAAAATGTTTTGACTTGGGTATGCCCTATTTGGATCATATATATCATGGAGAAGGAATAAGCTCAAAAAAAAATTATATTTAAAATCTTAATTAAGAGTGGTAGTAGACATATTTCCATTTCCCCATTTCATTCTCCTCAAAAAAAAAAATTTCCCCATTTCATTTTTACAAATGTGTTCTGATTTTGGTATGACTTCTCTAGATCACGTATAAAATTAGGAAGAAAATATGACGAAAAATAAGTCCACACTTTACCCCTTAATGAAGAGTTGTCGTGCCCATAATCCCATTTCCCCATTTCATTTTTACATGCGTTCTGACTTAGTTTGACATGTTTGGATCATATATACAATTACAAAAAAATAAGGTCAATAAAAAAATCTATATTTAAAACCCTAATTCAAAGTTGTAGCACAAATATTCCCATTTTTCCATGTCATTTGTACACATGTGTTCCAACTTAGGTATGATATATTTGGATCATATCCATAATTAGAAAGAAAACAGGGTCGAGAAAATAGTCTTATACTTACCGCCTTAATCAAGAGTTGAGGCGTACCCATTCCAATTTCCCCATTTCATTTTACAAATGATTTCAATGTTAGGTATGAAATATTTGAATCATATATACAATCACCAAAGAAAACAAGTTCATGAAAAAATTCTACATTTAAAACCTTAATAAAGAGGTATTGCGCACATACTCCCGTTTCTGCTTTTCATTTTTACAAATGTGTTCTCATGTAGGTGTGAAATATTTGGATCTTCTATACAATTAATTACAAAGAAAAGGAGATCACCAAAAATTCCAAATTAAAGAGTTTTTTGGCAGTTATTCCCAATTTTTTTATCAATGTTTTATGACGTCAGAAGTAGGAGGTTGCCACGTGGCCATTTAGGCTCTACTCCACTTCTCTCTCTAAGTGGGCCTGCTTGCGGGCTCTTCTATCGTCCACTTTTGTACCCTCTGGCCCGAATGATTCGGTCCCCCCGACCAATTTGGGTTATATACACAATTAAGGAGAAAGAAGGTCCGCAAGAAATCATCTGAATTTCAAACTCAAAGAGTATAAAAGAATACCGGACAACTAACTAGCCGTTAGAAGGCGACCAGTCTCTTCAAAAATCTCTATCGACTCCATCATCGAGTTCTTATCCGAATTCTTCCAAAGCAATAATGTTCACCGAAGGACTCGACGAGGCTGCCATCACCTGGATTAAACAGGTGATTCGAATCTCCTGGTTCAGTCCTAATTAGGTTATACTTTTGATTTTAATTTCTTAATTTTTTTCTCTCGAAGGGAACCGAGATTAATCAAAAGCCAAGATCTCCACTGGCGGAGAGAGTCGCTCCGATCTCACCAGATCAACCGTCGTTATGTAACAGCAACGGCTTACTTTCATCGTCATCGAATGTAAATGTTCCTCTCCCTCCTTTAAAGCTATACTCCAGCGTGATCGGGCCGATCCCGAGTTTGATCGCCGATTTCCACGACGAAGACGAGAGCATCGCTTCTGCTCCCAGCGTCGTCAACCTCAGTTGCTCGGATTCCGTCGAGGAGGAATTACTAGGATCCAGCGATTCCGAATTTGGGAATACGGAAGTGCAGTCTTACTCGAAACGCTCAACTCTAGCAAGAGGAGTTGCATGGGAAAATCTGAAGGTCGAAATTCCCGTCAACTCTGGAAGGAATGAAATTGACGAGCTCTGCTCAAGAGTGAGATATTCATTTATTAGTTGAAGTATTTAATTTGAAGTTTTTTAAATAACTTTCAATTGGGTTGGTCAGCCTTTCTTCAGCATGGGTACCCCCAGCGCTCCTCCAATCAGGGAAAACAGTGAAGGTGAAATTAAGGTTTCGGAAGATAAAGAGGAAGAAGTAATGGACCCTATTGTCGATCAAAGAGAAACCATTGAAACGATGAATCAGGCATCAGAAACTGTGTGTTCAGAGAACATTAATGATCGTTATCCCTCCATGAATAGTTATCACAGCAGCAGCCAAAACGCATGGCAGATTTTTGTCGCATATGATGCCTGTTTTCGGCTATGTTTGAACGCATGGGCAAGAGGATGTATGGAAGCTCCCCAATTTCTCCAAGACGAGTGTCTTCTCCTAAGAAATGCATTTGGGTACGTTGACTTCTTCATCAGGGATGTCATCAAAGTTTCTAGACGTTAGTGTTTATCTTTAAAATTTCAGATTGCAGAGGTTTCTGTTGCAACCTAAGGGCCGTGTGTTAAGAGATGAAAGATCCTTCGATAGCCCAAAGGAAGCTAGCGCTATTCAAAAGAAGAAGATGGTTGGGAAGATTAAGATCGAAGGTAAAGATCTCAATAAGGAATATGGTATGACATTAATAACATTGATTTAATTTATTTAAAAATAGTCAGGAAAATTCGATTGATCACCCAAAGAAGATTCCATGGGGACTACTCTCCGAGAGCGTTGTTAATGAAATCTGGAGCTGAGTACGTCAGACAAGCGTCAGCACTCCTGAGGACTCAGATCAATTCCCTGAAAGTCACGTCATCCCCTGTTTCTCAGGAAGGTGAAATAGCAATTACACTCTAAGTCACCTTTGAATTAGTATATATAAGAATAATTCCTCTCATATGCAGATTCTCTCTGTTGCTTGCTGTCATTGAGAAGCTCAACAGAGAAGGATCAGGAAGATAAAGCTCCGGAAGTTTGCTTACGACCAGGGAGTGGAGACTCTCATATCTTGTGAGTAATCAAATAATTTAAGGGGTTCCTCGGCTTACTATTTCCAGTCAACACACAGAGCCTTGTAACTCCGACTAGTCTGACAGAAGTCAACTTTTAGTTACCCAGAAAGCCAGGGAGACGTGATCTTCATTGATGTCGAGAATTCAGGCAAAGCAACTCAAGGTCGTGCACTAGTTCCTGTTTCATCTTTGACTGAGAACCCGGTACACATCCTTTTTTTAATCCCATTAAACTCTCTCTGTAGGTGTTCTCACTGAAAATGAACTAAATGATATTTCAGGTTGATAGAGATCAGTGGTGGCCAATTTATCGTGACGATAGTGAATGTGTTGGGAAGGTCAAAGTCTCGGTCAGTTGTTTCAGTGCTCACAATGGGTCGAACAATATGAAGGTTATGACCAGGATCTTTGGTCAAATTTGGAGGAAGTCAACCCTCTTAGAAATTCACTAACATAAAAAAATAACTTTTTTTTGTGTCTATGAATTCAGGGAGGAAATGTGGTGGAAACTGTGGTTTATGACTCTGTTTTGGAAGCAGTGATGCGTGCTCAATGTGCTCGTCCTCGAAATTTACAGATTAAAGGATCATGGAAGTGGCTGCTTAATGAATTTGCAGATTATTATGGAGTTTCGGATGCATATGCCAAGCTTAGGTACAGTCATGTGAACCATTATATTTTAGATTCTGTCACCTTTCAACCTGTTTGTGCTTATATGATTAATCTTTAAACAGGTATGTTTCATATGTTATGAATATGGCGACACCCACAAAGGACTGCTTAGAGTTATTGCATGAGTCACTCTTGCCCGCTATTAAAGCTCGCCATGAAAATAGCCTGAATAGACAAGAGGTATATTTCTGTTATTTCTGAAAAGACAAGAGTTTTACATGATTTATATTCATTGTAAGATGGTTAACAGATCCTATGTTTGATGCCTCTGAAGAGAGAGTGCCGTGATAGGATTATCGCAGAGAGAGAGGGCAGAAAGTGAGGTTTTTGGAAGTATGAATACACAGTACATCCTTTTTTTGAAAAAGAATGCACTGTCCATCTTATTGGGCCATTTAGAAAGAAGTCCTGAAGACCCATTGGGACACGAGGCTCTGTAGGATATACTACAACTGGTAATGACATATAGTTAGTATCGATAGAATCGACGTATAGCTGACAGGTTTTGCCATCGCGAGATATTAACCCGAACCTTGTGTTAGAATGTGAATCTCATTCTTTTCTGCAACCATAAAAAAGAAATCGAACCATGATCGCATACCATTGGATAACTTCTGATTATTAATATCTGATTTGGTTGTTATTAATGTAGAAAAGCTTGTTGTTAGAATGTGAAGCTCAAGTGGAAGATCTTCTGGCGGTGACTTTCAAGAATTACAAGTTATTAGATGATAAGTTTCCCACTGGATTGGCTGACAGTTCTCAACGATCCTTGGGTGCGGCTCCTTGTGCTTTGGCCCCTGCAGTGCAATTGTATGCTCTTCTCCATGATATTCTCTCTCAAGAGGGTCAAAGCACCTTAAAGAAGTATCTTCAGGTAACAACAGAAATATCTTTGGTCTATTTCAGTTAGGTTTTAATCAATAACTTTGGATGAAATTTAATAAAATTTCAGTGATTGAATATTAATTGTGTGCCACTATCCCTGAAATGAATGATCAGAATTCTCCTGAATATTTGGATGACTATCTCTACCTCCGTCTACTTATGAATAGTAAATATCAAGAACATTGTAGGCACATAATTTTTAAATGGCATGTTTTTTTATTGAATATCGATCATATGTTACCATCCTTTGTATGGCATGTGTGAAATATCATCATCGTTCTCCTGGATCTTTGGATGAAGATATTTCCATCTGCTCACGAGCTGTAAGTGCGAAGAACAGAATAATTTTTTTATTTTTTTGTTTCTGTAGGCAGCTGCAGCAGAAAGATGCAGACGGCTCATGATAGACACTGACGAGTTTGTCATGGTCAACTCTGAAAGCCTGGTCAACGACCCAATCACTATTGCCACTGCTTATCAAAAGATGAGGGCTTTGTGCATCAGTATGAGATCAGAGATTGAGATTGATATTATAATTCATAACCAGCACATTCTACCAAGGTTCTGTCTTATCTTCTTCTCTTCATGTCCTCGATATAGTTTTTTAATTTTATGCTCCAATCTCGGGCTCTATTCTATGATTTTCAGCTCGATAGATCTTCCATGTATAGCAGCGTCTGTTTACAGCTCGGAGCTTTGCAAAAGACTTAGAGCTTTTCTCTCTGCTTGCCCGCCGTTGGGACCTGTTTCTCATGTCACAGATCTCTTGAGTGCTTCTGCCGACTTTGAAAGGGATCTCCACTCCTGGGCAATTCCGTGAGTATTCAATGATTCTCAACGGTTACTTTTACTCTTTATGCTTATGTTTGTCAACCACGAGAAGTTTATGCTTAAATATTTTACAAACTTTATAATATGTAGTCTATCGTTATATGTTAGTTTGAGACATTATTTCCCTGAATGTTTTAGTGTTACCGGCTTGTAGTTTGAAGTTGACTTTCAAAGAGAGTTGGTTGATGCTTATGTGTTTTATTGTGTCGTAAACTAATATTTTGAGTTATATTCAACCATTAGAAGCTTTATCATTCAGATACGGTTGTAGATTTCAGATATGCACTCAAACTTGGTGAGTTACTGTTGGGGATTGGCCTCTCCCCTGTTCATATTAGTATGTCTCGGTCATAGCTTGATTTGGCTTTGAAAAGAAGTTTTCCTTGGTTTTTGTCTTTGATTGGGTAGTTCGCTGATACTCTGTAAATAGTCAACCCTGAGATGCTTTATCATCCTGATAAGCTTTTAGATCTAAGGTTTACTGGTACTAATGAACGATGATTTTATAGATTATTTCCCTGTTTATCCTGGCATGTTTCATTTGTATTTTGACCTTTGGCTTCTAAGAGGGTTGATGATTCTGTGTTTGACCGGGTCATTGACCCATACTCTGAGATATTGTCAACCGAGAGAAGTGTCACCATTCAGACAAGTATTATTTTAACTAGTTGTGGGGGTGAGTTTAGTTCTTTGTTTGTCTTTTAGTTTTCAAAAGTAGTTGCTCAATGGTCGTGTTTTACTCTGTAGTTGATGGTCAATGGTCGTGTTTTACCTTTTAGTTGATCTATATTCTGGAATAGAATTCATATCAAGATGCATGATAGCCCAGGTGAATTTGATTCAAGCTACACAGCTAATCATGCTAAATAGTTTCAATTTTTTCCCCTGGCTTATAGAGATTGAGATTCTGGTTTTGGGATATTTGCGCTTTCGTTAAACCACTGACACTGAAAAATGCGATGGTCCACCATCAGAGAATCCCAACATGTTAGTTGTATTGATCTTTGAGAGAACTAAAACTTAAATTTTCGTTTGGATCAGCGTATGACTTTCAAACAGAGTAGGTCAACGAAAACTCATATCCTGCTTATTTTGACCAGTCAAGTGCAGGGTGGATTAGTGTCCAAGGAACTATTCCACGACTACATCATGGTCTGGATTCAGGAGACTAGGCTTCATTTGCTGGAGCAGTGCAAGTCAGAGAAACTGCCGTGGTCCGAGGCGTTGACTAATTACGCGACTTCTCCCTTTGTGGAGAACATGTACGAGCAGGTCAAAGGAGCCCTCGTGGAGTACGAGGTTATTATCAACCGTTGGCCCAATTATCTCCTCCATTTGGAATATGTAAGTCTCTCTCTCTTTCTCTCTCTTCCCCCCTCCTCCCCCCTTCCCCCCCTTAAAAAAAAAAAATAACACCCTCTTACTTTTCTCGGGCTCTTTGCTCTATCTACTTCGGTATATTCCTAAACAAATTTCTAAATCTCTTGCTCTCCCTCTCTTTTACCTTCCTGTTTATATCGACAAAGGCTGTTTCGGACGTGGAGCGAGCGATTATGAAGACCCTAGAGAAGCAGTATGTGGAGATTCTGGCCCCTCTCAGAGATGGCTTTCCTAAGCTCCTAGAGAAGCACGTTCAGAAGCTCACTGGTCGTCAGTCCACTCCCATCTATCTCGTCCCTGACCCAGTAAATTGACCCCTCTCTCTCTCCCCCTCCCCCCGCTCTCTCTTGCTGACCTTATTTGGCGTAATGGCAGCTGGGGACGTTTGTGAACACGGTAAAGAGGATGTTGGACACGTTGCATGGGAGGGTGGAGCAGCAGCTGAGGTCGTGGGAGCTGGTGTTGACTGTCACGACGGACAGAAAATCCACCTTCGGAGAGCCGATGAACGGTGTCACAGTCATGCTCCGTAAAAAGTTTAAGAACTACGTGGAGGCCATTGTTGAGAAGCTCGTCAACAATGTAAGCATCCCCTAGTCCTATCCATCGTCTTCATCTTTCTCCATCAATCTTCTCCATCGTCATCATCAACAACAACAACAATGACAGTGAACCTATTTTTCTTCTTCATGATCTGGGAATTTGATTTCCTTTATATTCATCATTGTCACGTTGGGTAATTTTTCTTCTTGCACTTCGCCTTCATCTTCTCATTCAGCACCATCATTTTCATCTGGTCACCTGATCTGCTACTTCATCATCGTCATCATCATCATCATCATCATCATCATCGTCATCGTCATCGTCATTTTCATCACTTGTGTACATCTTCATCTGTGTACTTGGTGTTCATCATTCTCAACAGTTCTGGGCACTTCTTTTTCTTCCTCATCTTATCATTTATCGTCATCGTCACCATCATGGTGTTTCTTCTCATTTGGGTATTTCTTCTCATTCATCAATATATCTTTATTTTCGCAGACAAAGGTAGCTAGAGCGACGAGGTTGAAGAGACTGCTAGAAGTGAGCAGAGAATCAGACGGCGAAGCTGAAGTTAGAGAGAGAATGCTGCCTCTTTGCATGCTGCTCACAGATTCTATCAGAAATCTCCATGGCTGCGTCTCCAGCAGAATCTTCATCACCATCTGTCGCGGGCTCTGGGATAGGATGGGCCAGGTTCATCTACTTACCTCTATCCAAATTTTTCTTTTATAGTGATATCTTTAATTCCACCTTATTTTATAATTGGGCTCATCTACCCTCCATTTCCCTTTATAGTAATACTCGGTTTCATCAATCTAAATCCACTGCATGCCTTTTTAAAGTACGAGAATTGGTCTGCTTTTCAGATTGTGTTAGAGTTTCTTGAGAGCAGGAAGGAGAATAGGACTTGGTATAGAGCCTCAGACCATGCCTTATCAGTGAGCAATCCTTGGGGAATCCCTCTCTTCATCTCTCTCTCTCTCCCTACCTCCCTCCCTTTTTCAGTTCAGTGGGTTTCAACTTTTTGCAGGTCCTGGATGACTTTTTTGCATCCCAGATGCAGATGCTACAGGGAAACTCTCTTCAGGAGAAGGATCTTGATCCTCCACGCTCCGTATTGGAGGTGCGGTCAATTCTTCGCTGATATTCGTCATGTCTTTGTAAGATGACTTTCAATTTATATTATTGATATTTCCTTCTTTTTATTTGGAGACTTAACTCCAAATTCAATTCTTTTGGGCTGCGCTGTAGAAAAAGGTTTTTATATTGTACCATATAATAGGATTTCTTGCCTTATAAATTTCTGGAAAACCATTTTATCAATATCTTAAAGTCATGTGTATGAATATTTTATACAATTATTAAATATTAAATATTAATTATACGGATTGTTACAAGTTCTTGCATGTAATTGCGCGTATCTTCCTTGAATGTCCTGCATTTAACATGTATTGATCAAGAACTGGGGGATCGACTTTGAAGTTCATGGTTTTCCTCACAGCCCTTGAATAATTTCTCCCCTTTCTCTGGGGTCCACATTTATTAAATATTTTGCCAGCTCCACATCCAGGCCAGCTCCACAATAGCTAGTGGAGATATGACAATATTTGAACTATTGGGGGATTATTGCAAGTATTGCGAGCGGCGGGTAGGATTATGAAATTGGATATTTCCTCATCAATTCCACTCGACAGAGCTTTGAACTCGGCCTCTGTGCTTGACTCAGAAATAATAATTCTATATTTGCTCCTCCATGTTACTAAGTTTCCCGTAGTTGACCTGCGATCAATCAAAGATCTTACATAATCAAAGTTAGTGTAGATCATCAAATCCAACTCACCTGTTTTCTTGAAGACAAAGTCGTGTCCTGCGGTTCCTTTGGGGTATCTCAATACCTTGAGAATCGCTTGAAAAATGAGATCTACATGGACTATGCATAAACTGACTCAAAGGATTAATCATGTAAGAAATGTCAAGGCAAGTAGAACTGTTTACTCACTTATTTTTTAATATGAACCTACTTCTATTCTAGGATGATCCTCACTTATTATTAATTTATGATTGGCTTCGATAGGTGTATAAGTAATATGGCCTTGTAGTATTTAGTTTCCTCTAAAAGATCTAGAATATATTTTTGTTTAGTCATAACTAGGCCATTACTAGATTGGGCCACTTGCATTCCCAATAAGCGCTTTAGGGGTCCTAGTTTCTTTACTTCAAAGTGTTTGGTTAAGTGGTCTTTGAATCTTGCAAATGCTCTACTATCATTCCTTGAAATAATAATGTCATCCACATAAACTATCAAAATTTTTACTCCCCCTAAAGTTGAGTGTTGGAAGAATACAGTATGATCTTCGTTACATTGTTTGTATCCAAGTGTCTTCATGATTTGAGTAAAATTTCCAAAACATCATCTTAGCGATTGCTTTAATCCATATAATACCCTATCTAATTTACATACTTTGTTGGCATCACTAGATTTGCTTAAAGATCTCTTGATCTAGATCTCCATGCAAAAGGCATTCTTGATGTCATATTGCTTCATGTTCCAGTCCAAATTGATAGCCAACAATAGTAATATCCTAGTAGTATTCATCTTAGCTTTTGTAACATAAGTTTCCTCATAATCTATTCCATAGGTTTGGGTATACAATTGGGCCTCTAATTGGGCTTTATACCTTTCTAATGTCCCATCTAATTTATACTCGATAGTAAGGACCCACATCCAACAAGTTTTTTCCAAGATGGTTTTTTCCATTATATCCCAAATATGGTTTTTTAATCAAGGTGTGCAGCTCCTCGTCCATTGCTTCCTCGGATGAGATTACTTAAGGGCTTCTTCTAGCGTATTTGGGATCCTTGTTTGATTGGAAACTCTTATATTGTGGCAAAAATTTTTGATAGAAATTTAAATATATCATGTGAAAGAGGTTTCACGCATGTTCAAGAATTTTTCCTTAAGGCTATAGGAAAAAAATTTGTGTCCTTTCTCTTAGGTATACAACTTTCATGTGTATCTTCTTAGAATGCTGTAACGTGATCCGAAGGTTGGGTTTAAGGAATCACCATTTGTTGTGTCTTTTTGTGTTTAACATAATATTTGGGAAATGTATAACCAGCTATTGGATTATTACTCTTTATATCTTCTTGAGTTTATATGGTTCATTATTTAGTTTGTTTTCATCTATGGGTTCTTCTACATGCTGAATTATTGGGAATTGAGGGATAGGTATTGACATTTTTCCCTATTCTTTTTCTCCCTCATGTTCAAATGCATTTTAAAGTTGGTAGAAAAAAAATTGTTTATCAAAGGTAATGTCTTTGGTAACTGAAACCTTTCCTATTGTGGGGTGATAGAATTTATACCCCTTTCGGGTATTTGAGTATCCAAAAAACACACACTTTAGTGCCTTTGCTGATAGTTTATCACAATGCATATTATGGGAGTGGACATACCCTACACCTCTGAATACTTGGGTAATAAATTCATTCCTCCAAGAGTTCGATTGGGTATAGTTTCTCCAGGATTTCTACAGGCTACACTGTAGGGTATAATTTCTCCAAGATTTCCATTGGACATTGCAATCCTATAGTTTTGGATGGCAATCTATTAAGAAGGTGAATTGCAGTCATTACTGCAAAGCTCCATAAACCTTTGGGAAAGGCTGAGTTTACTATCAAGGTTTGGCTCTTATTCGTGATATCCTTGATTTTTCTCTCAGCAAGACGATTTTATTGAGGTGTGTAGCGAGACGAGGTCTCATGCTTAATTCCTTTTTTTGTCAAAAATTTCCCTTAATTTGTGATTTCAAAAATTTCTAGAATTATTTGTCCTAACCCCAAAATATTTACTCCAAAATGTCCTCTCTAAGTAACATAAATTGTGTAGAATTTTAGTTACTAATGTTTTCAATTTAAATAAGAACAACCAAAAAAATATATTGTGACCATCAACATAGATTAAGAACCATTTAAACCCATTTATGTTCATACATGGGGAGGGTCACCCTATATCACAATGAGTGAGTTGAAATGGTGTCGTAAATCAATTCTCTCATAGGAGATAAGAGCTCTTCTTCAAATGAACAAGTTGATATGCTTCATAAATTAAGTTGTTCAATGACAAGTGTGTGTATAGTTTAGGATAGAGAGTTTTATGCAGAATAATGGAAGGATGTCCTAATCTCCTATGAATCAAGTGGGTCTTTTCTTCTGCCGATAAACTTGACACCATTACCACTTTAGCATTCCTCTTCCTTGTTGTGTCCATATGTGTATCATGTAGGTGGTAAAGTCCATCATGGACCTTAACAAGTCAAATCTTCCACCCATGAACATTATTACTTAAGAAAGCATCAAGATCATCGCATATTATTCCATATTCATCTAATTTGGCTAGCCTCTTTACTGATATAAGGTTTACAAATAGCCTAGGGACGTGAAGTACATGAAGTAAGATTCCTAGTGATTTTATGTTTTTATTGCTGATGCTTGCTACTCTGAGTGTTCCATCAACAATATGTACTCCTCTATCACTCATACATGGATCATTTGACATGAAAATATCATGTAATGGAGTCATATGGTCCGTAGCTCCAAAATCCAATATCCATGAACTTTGTTGTGAATTATATGAAATTGATAAGGATGATAAATAAGTTAGGATGTTTTATCTACCTAAATTTCTTGGAAGGTGGAGCCAATAACTGACCCAAAAGTGGATGATAGAAGATTCTTCATGTGCTTCATCTCTTCATGGAGTTTCTAAACATCACGTGACATTCTTTGTGCTTGATAGTTCATTTGGAAATTGTAAATTGGGAATTGGAAAATGGAGGGATGTGGTTTTGCATCCATAGTTGTCCCTCTATTAGTCCTCCTTGAGAATGGTATGATTGGAGGAATTGCGTGATCATGTGAGCTTGTGGAGGCCATCCATTTAATTTCCATCACGTCTCCTTTGCATGTCCTCTTTTCTTACAATGATTGCATGATAAAGCTTCCTTAGGCTTCACTAATCCCAATTTCATATTTTCAATACGAGTATCTTGGTTGTAAGTGTAGTCAAGTTATTAATCACATAGGCAGTGCTATCTCCACTTCCCTTCAGTTCCTAGAGATGACCATCTTCACTGAGTAATTGAGAGATTATATCATCAAATGAGAGTGGCTGCTCTCTATTGCACAATTGATTGTGAATGCTTTTGAATTTTGGCCGCAAGCCTTGTGATGAACTCGATCGCCTGTGTCTTTCATCGTTGTTGCACATCGATTTCATGTAATAATATATAGTTCCTTACTTAGTATAGTGTCAGCAAAGGTCGTATCCACAAGGAGCTGAGGTAACAAGGTTAGGCGTTCAAAAGACAGACAAAGGCAAGCAAATATGTGCACGTGAGCATGGAGCGTGTGGAGGTGTGTGTGAGGGATAATTTTGAGTTTCTTTTAGAGTTAAGATAGAAATTAGAATCTAAAGTGAAAATTCCGATGAGGAGAGATGAAATGTGAATAAAAAATGGCAAGGAGAGAAAATATGATTTGAGAGAGAGATGGCTTGATGGGCGGTGATGGCAAGAGGGAGAGGTGCACATGTGCAAGAAATTCAAAAGTACCTTTAGTTACTTTTGAATTTCTGGCCTAACTACATTTCAAACCCTCTGTTTCATTTAGATTTAGATCTGGAACGCCTTCCAACACTACCTTACTCCCAATATTTCTTTGAAAGAGATAATCATCTTGTAGGAAGACAACCCTTCTTGTACTAAATATTTATTATTCTTTAGACTTGTAAAAGTACTATCTAGGTATCTCATTTGGATGTCCCAAAAATTTGCGAAACCCGATCGTTGAATTTTTCTTATCTATATCATGTTTCTTTATAACAACCCCGTATACTAAAGTAGAAGAGTGCCAACTTCTTCCATCTCAATATCTAATATGTTGTGGAAGCTATATATGTGTTGGCTAAGACAAAAAGGACATGCGATGTTGTTTCAAGTGCATATCATGGGCGAGGTGTGATCATAGAGCCATTGAAAACACACATCCACACATCAAAAAAATAAAATCCAAAGTCACTTCTAATTAAGATCAATGAAGATAAATTTAGTAAAATGGTGAGAAAGGGTCGAATCCATAGAGAATTAAGGTTTATTTTGAGATATTTTAGAACTCAATCAAATTGGATCATTCCAATTTGTTTGCAAAATATATTTTTAGAAAGAGAACTCAAAGATCATTCCAGAGAACTAAAAATCATGCAAATCGGATCTAAGTCGATACAAGAATCAAAGAGAGAAGTTAAAGAGAAAATCATTCACGATGCAAGAGAATGAGATAAAATTTTGTAAAATTCAATAAAATTTTGACTCAACATGGAAATATAATGCTAAATGATGATATATTAGGGAAAATAAGCATTAATTAACCCAAAAATGAGAACACTTACATTTTGAAATTTCAAGTAAAGTTCTAAAGTTTAAGCATATATTTCTCCCCTATTTTTCATCAAAATCTTTGTTGTAAATGCTCTATGGATGTGGAAATGCATCTAGAACATGTTTAAATTGAGAGATAGAAGGAATGAGTTGCCTAAATAGTCTAAGCAATCAGATATTACAAGACTAATCATGTTGTGAAAGAGTGAGAATTTAAAGAAGTTTCAATTTTGCCCTAGTTGTGTGATCGCTTCTTCAAATGTGATCAATGACACAAATTAAACAATACAAGGTTAATTGATGCTATTAAATCACACTTTTTTGATAAAAATGGAGCGCCCAAATTTTGCCACATTATCTTGTGAAGTTGAATCATCATTTAATCACGTCCATTAGATCTTGGTTCAACACTCTAGATAGTGCCATGCATTACGAAGGACTTCAGTGCACGACAAATCTAGAGTGGCATTAACTCTTTGATGGAAAATCAAGATTTTTTTATGTTTATAAAGCGATTCATCGTCAAATGAGATTGCACCATGTACCTCATCTTTATGTGGAAATGTAATCCTAGATTAAACAATAAAAATTTGCGCTATCTAAAAATTCATAATGCACCATGTCACTAAAAAAATAAGAAAATAATGTTAATTCTACATTGATAAAATACGAGACATTCTCAATTATATATAGGGTGACTATTTAATTAGTTAGTTGGCCCTTTAGGGCACCTAAACATAAGTATTACTTCCTTAATATGTTACCCTATAGGCACCACCTATGTGCCACGTGGCACTTGTAGGTGGTGTTGCATGTTCCCATGCAAGCATACTTTGCCATGTCATTTGGCCAAGTTATTTTGCAAAATGAGCTCCTTTTTTGGTACTTTTAACTAAAATAATTTCATAAAGGTTCAAAATTAATTGAAGAAAAATTCTAGAAAGATACTTGAAAGCTATAAAATTCATATCTTTTAAAATAGAACTCCTTTTTTATCCAAATTATTTTCATTAAATCAAAAATTAAATATCAATCATTCAATTTAATTTATAAAATATGAAGGGAATAAAAAAACATTTAACTCTACAATTCACTAAATTTACTTAAAAAAACTAAAAGTAGGTAATTTTAAAGTTTTTAAAAATATCTTCTTTGGTTATTTTCATATAGATCTTAAAAATTTCAATTAAAATGATGCTAATTAAAGTGAATTTTAAAAGTTTGAAAAATTGAAACTCATGAATTGTGCAAAAATTAGCCTTTAAAACAATATTTTGAGATTTTTGAGATAATTACGTAGTATAATTGAAATACACTCAAAAATATGTTGGCATGCATAAAAAAATGTATTAATTGTGCCTTAAAATAAATTTATAGTCATTTAATTATAGGTGTATATTGCTGGTATGTAAGGCTCAACAAGCTCTCCAAAAAATTTTGACCAAAATATCAAACACAATGAATGACTTTGAATCAAACATTTAACTAAATTAAAGCACCAAAAATAGATGATCCCATCATCTATTCTCGATGATCTTATCAGCTAATATAGATATTTATAACAATTATTTGAAGGAGTTCTTGAAGTTGTTTCAAGCATTTAGCCTCTAAAAAGTATCCACACAAGACAGTATCTCCTTTTGAATACTCATAGTCACAAGAGGAGGAGAAGAGAGGGGAAACTTTTTCATGAGGCTTGCATGTGTACCCCTAGTTGTGATTGTTCTCCCCCTATTTATAAGCTCCGGGTATGTGAACTTTTCATAAAAATCTCCTAGTGAGGATCATAATTTCAACAACAATATTATGACATAGGGTTTAAATTATTAAGCTAATATTTTATGGGACTTGAAAAATTCTTAAAATATTTAATCATACTTTGATCCCCGACACTTGTGCCTTACAAATTTTGCTCCACCAACCATTAAGTTCGGCCTAAGCCATACCTTTGTTTCTTATCAGGAATTGATTCATGAGTGCTCCTTGAGTTTGCTACACTATAAAAATGGTTCCTCTACCTTAGTGTTTTAGTCCCTATTCTTCAATAAGTAGACCTAGATTTTGTTCCACCAACCAAAATTTATGTGATTTGGATCTAAAGGCTATAGCAAAGGATGACCACGCTTTATTTTTTAAGTGCTGTATTTCAGCCTTGAGTTTAATTGTTGAGGGGTTTTTATGTGCAATATAGTCTTTAATTTTAGTGTATGTTATGGTAAAATTATTATACATACCCTACAATATGATTATCTCAGTAATTATATAGATGTATCTCACACATGTCACATGTACCATGTGAATGTGAATGTAGTTTGAAAACCTAATCAACCATAGCTAAGGGATACTACATTATGTCCATCAATGTTCATGGTTTCACATTTTAACCTAATCATACCACAATCAAATAAATAAATCTAATTCTTTTTTTTTTAAATCACATCAATGTCTTCCATAATAAACATGACTATTATGCTCAATAATAAGGAAATAATCATTTAAACATTTTAAAATGGTTACAATGATTTTTCTAAAGTCAATATATATACAAAATATAGTTTTTATTACTTAATTGACTAGAAAATTTTAAAAATTAATTAATTTGTGTCAATTAATATATAAGATATTTTTCTAATTTTTCTTGAATTTTCTAGAGTTTTTGAATCATAGATTAGCATACGTAAGAATCACATATTTGCACAAAGACAATGTGTTTTATGATTATGGGGGTATGCAAAGTCCTTTTGAGAACGTAACATAAGAAAGTATATGCTTAATTGGATCAACCAATGGGTCTTTTATGACTTCTTCACTCCTAAGACCAGAGATGACCTCTACAACCTCTAGGGCAATGCTATCACCGTCAGTGAAATTCACATGATGCTCTTGGCTCCATGATGCCCCAAGATTTATATGTTTAGATGTAGGCTAGGAAACACAAAAATTCACTCGCTTTCTTTTTAGTAATAAGACTATTACTCTACTCACAACTCCCTTCTTTCAACCTTGAATCCTTCAACTCTTCTATGATATGTACAAGAACTTGGTTAGCCAAAAACTCCTTTGAAGTGGCATGAGATTGCACAATTTGGTTGGTGAAAGCTCCTCATAATGCGTGAGGGAATTGACATCCATGCCAATAGATTTCACATGATACCCCTTGATTCCTTGGGACAACTCTTGTCTATGAAGGTAATTTTATGAAAATTCTACCAACTTTCCTTTACATAAATTAGTGTTTCCCAACAATTTTTTCAAGTAAAGTTAAGTTTCAAAAAGGTTTTATTTTTCCAAACCCTCACCCCCATGCTAACCTATCATTTTCCTAAATAAAAGCATCATGCCCTTGAAAAAAATGGTAAAATCATGATGTTATCTGATGTAAAAATAATAAAAGGTATGCGAAGGAATTGGTTTAGAAAAACTCATTTGGCCATTTTATACTAGTTTCAATGGATTTTCTTGGTTTTTTGCCTTCTCCAAAGTGTTCTCTGCTCTCGTCATATTCCTTTATTTGCAAAACTAAAAGAAACACAAAAAAAGGATAAAGATATCATTGGGTTGCCTCCAAAGATGTACTAAGTTTAATGTCTTCAGACAAATAATAACTAGTTCTTAAAAGAGAATCAAATGAATTGCTTCATTATGGATTTAGGAATCCAAAAGTCATTAGAAAACGGCATTATATGGGCTTCCAAGATGGATGTTGGCATTTATACCTTTTGCCCTTGCTTTGGGTTTGTTATAACCTCTATTTGCCTTGGTTCATATTATCTACGAATTCATCTCATGCATTTAGGTTGTACTTGCTTCCCTAGATAGTCTCGAATGTTTTCATGCCTCATCATCGTATCAAGAATTTGATAATTTTTACTTTGTTGAAATATTTTTTCTTTCTCTTTGGCATAGAGGTTGTGGTAACTTCAGCTACTTTTTGATGCAAGGTTTCATTCTCCAACTCAAATTTATGTGTTTTTTTCTATATGTAATGCTTTGATATCATTTTTTATTTGATCATTTGTAAGTTGGAGATAAGTTTGATAACCTGTATCGATGATTTAATCATTTTTATGAAATAGAATATCAATTAATTTGAGAATTGGATAGATTTTGTTTTAGCCAAAATGATTTGAGAAACGTATGTGTTTGGAAGTGTAAGTACTAATGTTTCCTAGTTTATTGTTTTAGGAATTCAAAATTTCAATATTAAAGGTGATAAAGAGGTTTCAGCTGTTAAATATGCAATATTGAATTTGCAATAATTCATTCAATGTTGAATTATTTTGTTTGTTTTTTTTAATGAACGCAATCCAGATGGATTTTAGAAAAAAATGTGGATGAAATTTTGTGACAAAAATAAGAAATTTGAAAGCTACAAATAATCTTGAGTTAAAATGCTTTCTAAAAATAATTGAAAGAAAGATTTGGAATTCCATAGAAAATCTTGGAATAAAATCCTCCATAAAAATCAATAAAAGAAATTTTAAGAGTTGAGAAAGCTCAATGTAGTGCTTGTCGCAAATGGAGTGATTCGTTGCCAGGTGTGCATCAATCTGATTCCCAGAGAAAGATCTGCAGTCGGCCATACGTCTAACTGAGGAAGACGACTGATTGCAATAGAAGAGGAAAAGAATTGAGCACGCTCAGTGGAGAGTGGTAAGAGTACACAGCGGCAATCCTCGGCGGTGACGGCGGCAAATACCTTGAAAAGACACCCTCAGCCGTTCGCCTGTGTGATTGCCAACATTCAAGCGTCTTCAATGCATCTCCACCAGTGGCAAATTCGTCTCCTTCAGCTCCCCGACTACGAATTGCTCCAATCGTCTGTGCAAGTGTGCGTGCCCTAACTGCTCTTGCCCCGTAACTACCTCTTATTTCTTTCTGTGGGCCCATTAACTGCCCCTTTCTTGTTTTATCGGCCCATATGTATAACGTGGGCCAAAACATCATTTTCTGTCCTGATTGGCCCATTAGCATCAAAGGACTACCTACAAAATTTCAAGAAAAAACCAAGAACGGCCTGGTCAACATTGAAGTAATGTTTTCAACGTTGACTGAGAAAAGTCAACGGTGCTATAGGCGCCTCTATTCATCAAATAAAATCTAATAAAAGTATTTTGTAGAGGGTAGCGTTTTAACAATTTTCCCGCCCACTTTCCGTGAAACATTTCCAAAAAGAATAAATTTCAAAGCATTAATGCATGGAATGGTTTTAAATTGATGATTTTAATTGATTTACTAAACTTCAAAAGAAGAAACCATTATTTCTTGAATTACCTGATAACACATGATTTAATTACTCTTTTATGCTATAATTTGCACACATTTTATATGCTTATTACCTAGGAATCATGTTTATCATGATCGAAGGCTTGAGCTCTTGACCCATGTCAACATCATAACCAAGAAACCTATGAGAATAGACTCTATGCCATCATCATCATCATCATTTCATAGATAATCATGTTCTCTCATAAAAAGTTTCATCTTCATAAGTTTTATTTGCCTATCTATTTCTGCCATTTTTGTTTATGTTTATGTTTATATGCATGTATATTTATATGCCTTTATATATAAGACTATATATTTCATCTATGTCATACCATTATTATAGAATATCAATGTTTATATATCCGCATTGATAAAACCTATCATCTTTTATCTTTAAAATGAATATTTATTTTATTTTCAGATTTTATTGACCATCATAGCATGGCTATATATTTCCTTTGTTTTTAGGTACCTTAGAATTAAAAAAGGGAAAATCAATGTTGTGCTCAAAATCAAAATGGTGATGCTTCTTAGTAAATAAATCATTCAAGGATTGTACATTCCGCCCAAGCCAAGGCATTTTGCAACCAATAAGAAGACTGGAATTAAAAAGGAAGAAAATAAAAAATTTGAAGTTTGAACATGAAGATGTTGATAATAGGATGGTTTCTTTCCTTCCTGCCAACTAGGCTGGAGGTTCACTCCAAAAAGATAAAGAAAAAAGGAGTGGAGGGTTCACATGGAGTTTACAAGAGTTTCATACCCAGAATGACCCTATATTCTTCAGAAAATTACTAAAATGACATGCATGAACCTCCTCATTAAAATGGCCCATTTCATGGTGGACAAGTCCTGTCCTCTTCTTAGTCATTGACTCTTCAACTTCCACCCATTTGCCTCTTTGACTCTCCAACTTCCAAAACTGAATGGATATCCAAAGGGTAAGATGAAATCATGAAATGGTGTGGATTAATACCAATTTCATTTTGTTAGATGGCTGAAATTCGTTTCTTTAACATCCTCTAATGGTGCATTAAATGTGCTAAGAGAAGGCTACTCCTCATCCTCAAATGGTCATATTTTTCTACTCCACTAGACAAAAACTCTCCAATAACAGATCTCATTGATTTTTACAAATTCATTCTAATAAATGTGTTAAAAAAATAATGGTAGAAAACATTTGAAAAAGGCTGGAAATTCAGTTTAAGGCCTTCAAAATTTTTTTTGTTCATTCCATAGTTTAGAAACGAAACTTTTCATCGAGAAAGTCGATGATAAACCCCCAGGACGTATATAGAAATTTTAAATTTTCATTTAGAGTAGATATATCATTGATGAAAAAATCAATTAAAATATATTTGACTTAAAATTTTCCAGCATATTCTTATGTATGTATCCCAAAGTACCTTGAGGAAACCACCCCTATAATGATATATTAAATGACACAGATCTAAATTTGTTAAATTTTTATTCAAAATATGCTATCTAAATATAGATTTTTACCTTTTAAATTTAATCTGAATATAGATATAATTAATACGCATATGTAACTTGAAGGCATGAGATAGAGATTGACTCATTTTATGAAAATTTATGATGTAATTTCCTTCAAGGAGATAAACAAAAGAAATTAACATTTCAAATGGGATTAGTGCTATCACTTTTAATGATCATACCCAATAAAATAATGATCAAGAGATCCCATTTTTCCATTATGGAATATAAGGTTTGAATTTTGATATGAGTTTACTATATTTGAATTCTGATATGAATTTCCATATAAGGCATTACATGTAGAAGAGTTGAACCAAAATTTGAAATAATGAGGGGAACCCTCTACCATTTATTTTCAGACCCAAAAGTGGAGAGATCAAGTGAAGAAGTGCAGCTAGACCTCTCCAATGATCTAACAACTAGTTTTCTTATTAAAATTTTAAGAACCCTGTCTCAATGATATTGAAATGCACATGGATGTTCTCAATGTGCTTGTGAACTATCTAATCACTCTGAATGAATATATCTACTTGGTTATTAATAAAATGCATCATTGACTTATAGTTACTTGATGATTCTTATCTTTTAAGCATACTTTATATATTTATGGTGAATGTTATCGAGTCATGACTTAATGATTCATTTATGGTAAAATCTTAAAATGATATACTTTATGATTAATTTGGCACAATCCATGAAATTGAATTTTCAAACATTAAAATTATTTTGAAATTAGCCTTATTTTATTGAGATTTCTAATATATATGATTCATGACTGATAAAAAAATTGAACAATCATTTCCTTTAATCTCTTGATCTACGGGTGCTCTCAACTCAATTTAGCATCTTTTAAGCATTTGATTCAACAGAGCTTTTGAGCACCAAGAAGTCTAATCTCCACCAAGAGATCCAACATAAACTTATGCTAGTTAAGAACGATCCATTCATGCTAAGTGGGTAACTTCAATCCCTACCCAAATTTGAGATAAGGAAGTACCCAAGTGACTCCCAACCAAAACACCCATCTTCTCTCATTCATTAATTGGTTGGGAAAACCCACCATTTCGACAATGTCGGCAATGTCAAGAGGAGGGGAAATTAAAGCCATGAATTTTAGTATGAAACATCCTTACAAATCAATGTCTCCACGGAGAGGAAGAGTGGTATCACAGAATAAGGGTCAAGAGTCAGTGTCATGTTGGGTTTACACTCAAGAACCCTAATTGCCTCTAAGAGATCCAACGAGTGTTTTCACTTGCTAAGAGGCAATTTCAAAGCCCGCAATAAGTAAAAGGCATGCCCATATCACAAATGATGGAGAGTTCTTGTCGACGACCCTTGGATAATGCAATCCTATCCTACATACACTCCTAGGGTGAATGATATCAGTATATTAATGGCGAGGACGTCAATCCTTGCATGAGTTTGTTTGTGAATGACAACTAGATCCACTTTACAAACAACAACTACTGAAATCGGTAGAACCAATGAAATTGGTCGAAAAATTGGTAGAACCATGTTCAAGAAATATTAAACCACTGAAATTTTAATGGCTTCCTTGATCACCAAAGAGAGAGGCACCATAATCGAATCGAGCCAAAACACTAAAGAAAATGCTCTACGTAGCCTTTGTGAATTCCCAAGCTACTTGTTGCAGTGACTACTGTCATCTGGATTTGACAGGATTTTGGCATTGAACGGATGACTCCAACTCCGCTGTTTGATTCTGATGACAGAATCGTATAGGCGTCTTTACGATGACAGAGTTCAGGATTATCGTGAAGTAGATTTTTCTGACGCTTGCCGGCGAATCTAACCCAACCGAATTCCATCGCGTAATGGTTACCGGATAACGGATCTTACTGACCTTTACGCGCCAGTGTAGCCTGTCAACCATGGCCGTTGGAACATTCTTGAGATTCTGTTGAGTTTGTTCTCTCCCCCCTCCCCCCTACTCACATCTATTTATATTCCACCTGAACGTCAATTGTTGTTATCGCCAACTCTCGAGTGTCCTGTGAGCAAGAGCTACGTGAGTTTCTCAGCTTCTTTTTTTAGCTTTTCTGTTCGAAGAATGCCTTTCGGTGATCATCTTCCTCTTTGAAGGATGCTTTATTTCTCCGGAGCCTTTGATCTTTTCTGAAGAATTCTCCTACTCGGAAACATATCTTGATTTGAAAGAATTTCCTGTGCTTGGTTTCAAAGATTCTGATGACGATCTTTTCTAGACAGAGAATAATATCTTGGATCATTCTCATTCTTTCTCTCTCTGAAGATTCTGATTGGTGGGTGGCTATATAGTGAGAGGGAGTTCGATGTGGGTAGTGGCGATTTTTAACGTGATATTCTTGATTTCAAAGGTTCTAATGATGATCTTTTCAAGAAGCAGAATAATTTGTTGGTTATTTTGATTCTTTCTCTCTCTGAAGATTCTAATCGGTGGGTGTCTTTTTTTAATGGTGCTTTTAATGTTCTGCACTTAACTTAAGAGAGAGGGAAGAGATATGATTGGTGGGTTTTTAATGTTCTGTGCTGAAGTTACGAGATTCTGATGACGATTTTTTCTGGAGAAAAAGAAAATTATCTTGGGTCATTCTCATAATTTCTCTCTCTAAAGATTTGGATTGGCCGGTGTCTTTAGAGAGAGGGAGTTCGGTGTGGGCGGAGGCTTTTTTTAATGCGCCGTTCTTAATTTCAGAGATTCTGATGGCGATCTTTTCGTAGAAGTAGAATAATCTGCCGATCATTCTCATTCTTTCTCTCTCTAAATAATCTAATCGGTGGGTGTCTTTAAAGAGAGAGGGAGTTCGATGTGGTTGGTGGTTTTCTTCAATGTTTACTTCATTTCAGGGATTCTGATGACAATCTTTTCTGGAGAAAAAAAAGAAAATTATCTTGGGCTATAATTCTTTCTCTCTCTACAGATTCTAATTGGCGGGTGTCTTTATAGTGAGAGAAGTTGATATGGGAAGTGTTTTGGGTAAAGGGAAAATATCAAAGCGTCCTAGTCCGTGTTCGAAGCTGGAATTAAAGATGATGGAAGCAATGAGGATCAGGGCTCAATCCGGAACCAGTGTAAAATCATTCAACCAAATAATCTTGAAATTCCACACAATTGATAAGAGCTTAAAAAAGTGCAAGACTATCTTCCAGGAATTTGGTAAACTCATCTTTCTAAAATCTCGTCTTGATAATTCAAGAAAATTCTTTTAACTGTTTTATCCCGTTCTTGAATATTTAAGAAAGTGAATTTTTTTTGTAGACAAAGATTCCAATCGATTGATAGATCCAGAAGAACTGAAGAACTGTCTGAAGAGATTGGAGGTTTCAATGACCGACGAGGAGACTGAAGGTCTATTTGAGGCTTGTGATATTAGAAAGAAAAAGGGAATGAAGTTCAATGAGTTCATTGTTCTTCTCTGTCTTGTTTATCTCTTGCAGAAGCCCTCGCCTGACCAGACTGTATCTTTGAAAGTTTTTCTGATAATTCTTTATTTTCTGATAATTTACGTTATTTTGTCTTTACTACCTCAAAGATATGTGATTTAGAATATCCTTATTTTTTGCACTTATTGATCCTTATTTTGAATCAACTGTGTTGTCAATTAATCACTGTCTTTATTTCAGAAGAGACATTTCTGTCTTCCAATGAGTGAAAATTTCACCCTTTTATGAAATTAATTTTGTAGATAAATTGTTGGGACCAGTTATTCTTTAATGCCTTGAATTGATTTAATCTTATTTTTTTTGAAGAGAATGATTTAATCTTTTACTCAGAGATCTTCTACGTTTCTGAATAATTATTCTTACTTTATAATTTTCCTTGACAAGTTGGCTAGAAATTGGTGATTGGTCTCTCTGAACTGGAGGCCGCATTCGAGATTATGGTTGATTCATTCGTGTTTGTGGACAAGAACAAGGATGGACATGTGAGTAAAGATGAATTGGTTGAGGCCATGAGGGAGGGCTCTTCCGGCCA
>CM044112.1:4488176-4628974 GCA_024174645.1 Lemna minuta
AGCGCGTCGGGCCCACCTCGATTTTGGCGCGACCTCACCTGCCCCGGTTCCCAGTTGACCTACGTGCGGTTAGAGAGAGAGAGAGAGAGAGCAAATGGGCCAAAACTTTGTGGAGAGAAACAACGCCCACTGTGGCAAAGGAAGCTTGCCAAAAAGGTGCTTCCTTATGAGCATTTAATGACATGATTCATCAAGAATATAATTTTTCCAAAAAAAAAGAGATTTCTATTTATTTTTTGGATTTTCTGAGAAATAAATCATTGAAAAATGATTTTTTTTAAAGAAAACTTAATTTAAGAAAATAGAGAAAAAGGAAAGAGGATCTCTCTCTGTCTCTCTTGCTGTTTCTTTCTCTCCTTCGCTCTCCTTCTCTTCTCATCTCTCTCTTATCTCACGATGTCCCTCTCTCTCCCTCTCTACCGAGCTCTCCTCTCTTCCTTGCACGAGAGGGAGAAACTGCTTTCTCTCTCTCTCCTTGCGACGGAAATTGCTTCCGTCACGAGGCGGCTACGAGGAGAACTTTCTCTCACGACGCCCTCTCTCTCTTACACGCTCTCCTCTCTCCCTCTGCCTCCGCCTCTTTTCTCTCTTCCTCTCCCTCTCCTTTTGCTCTTCCTCCACTTCTCTCTCTCTCTCACGACAGAAATTTCCATCGCTAGGAGAGATTTGCTCACTCTCTTTCTCTTTTCCCTCTCCCCCTCTCTCCCCCTCTTCTCCCTCTCTCTCTCTAGAATTTTCCGTCGTGGCACACCATTCTCTCTCTCTCCCACGATGGAAATTTCTGTTGTGAGGAGGGTTGCGCTCCCTCTCTTCTTTCTCCTCCTCTCACTTTCTATTTTTCCTTGTTCTGATCACTCTCTCTCTCTCCCGCGACCTCCCCCTCTCTCGCTCTCTCCTGCGATCTCTCTCGGTCTCTATTTCTGTCTCTTGCAGCAGAACTTGAGGAGAGAGAAAGCTAGATCAATGGCCATAAACACTCAAACACTCATGATCCTAATTGACTTCATGGGCATGATTGTCATTTCAAGCTCTACGAATCTGCTGGGGTTGATTTAAGTTCTAAGACAAAAAAATTAGGATTATGAATGTTGTATTGTATGCTTCTAGCATTGGCTGACCAAAAGGAAAGAAATTAACGATTGATCATTCTTCATGTATTGAACATCATTCTCAATGAGTTTCTTCCCTTTTCTGTTCATTCTTCCTGTTAGATGCAAGACGCCGAGTCCGGGTGAAATATACGGCTCTGGAAGATATATTTTGATGAGGGAGCACCACTAGATTGTGTTTTTCTTCACAAATCTTTAGATTAGGATCATATTCTATCTATCTTTTCTATTTTCTTACCTTTCCATCCACATTTCTATATTTAAAACTCCAAAAAGCCACTTTTCCACCATCGATCAAGGGTTTTCAATATTGAAAAGGAGTTTGGAAATGTTTGATTGGTTCATTTCACTCGCGTTTACATCTTCTTTGTTTCATCGATCATTTCCGCTTTCTAAATCTCAAAACACCAAAAACATTTCTTAAATTTTAATCTTTTAACCTTCCTCCCTGTGGATTTCAACCTCGACTTGTCACTGTTCTAATTTAAAAATCAGATTTGAAGAGTTGAGTATAAATTTTTTTGATACGTCAAATTTACGCATTCAACGACCGTGTTTTATGCCTATCAGTGCTTAAGGGAGCACATATCCAGCAACTTGAAAACACCCCAAGCCATATACAATCTTTCCTCTCACTACAATGCCATAGGTGGTACAAATCTAGATCTTCTACCTACTAAACACCACATCTAGTGGTTCAGAAGTTGCCTAATGTGTGCCTTTTTCAATGGTCATCTTAAGGTGCAACCATAGGTGCCCCAAAAAAGGGTGGTTGGATGGCCAAAAATCTCTAAAAACTTTTCAAGCCTTTTGAAGACCTTAATAAGGATGCATGGTGCAACCTTAGCCCTTTCACTCTAATTAAGATAGAGTGAAACCCTAATTTCTTCACAAATTCTATTGTGCTTGGATTTCTAGTGCCTAATCCTGTATTGAAACTTGTTTCTTTGATTAAAATTAATTTTTTTAAAATTTTTCCATTTTTCATTGAAAATTAGTGCACAAAATCTTGTAAATAGCCTTTAACCTTGAGGAGATTTCATCCACTTGAATGCTGGTAGCTGTCTTTGGAGAAATGTAATCAAAATCCTATGTTATAATGCACATAGGGTTTGTATTTAGTTAGCATCTCAATTAGTAGGAATTGTCTCTATGTGGAACTCATTTTCAACACCTATTTTGATTTACTAAATAAGGTTTTCTCATTGATCGCGTTGTTGATAACATACAAATTTATACATGAATTTGCATGATTATTAATACAAATTAAGGTATAAAATATTCTATTCTTTATACATGTTATCATATTTTGAGTGTATTTCTGTCATTTCATGTAATTTTAATTTATGATCTAAAAATGTATCATTCTAGGGATAATTATGCATAATTTCAAATAATATAGGTTTAATTCTCATTTATATTTGAGATCATAATTGGGATTTTCATGATTAAATAATTAGAGAAAATATTTTTTTATACGCTCATGTATTTTTCTAGCTTATTTTCTAAGAGAAATGAGTGTATTTTTGAAATGAAAATTTATTCTCTTGTTATTTCAATAATTTAACTTTTAATAATGATAGATAATTTAATTTCTGAGAAAAAACTAAATTTTAGATTAATTTGGAGTTGCATTTTGAAAGTTATGAATTTTCTAATTTTTAGGGATTTTTTGGATTTGTTTTTAAATTTATTTAGAATTATTTTTATTTTTAAAAATAAAAAGAATGGTTATATATAGTGCACTGACATGGCAGTAGATGTGGTCGGGGCATCACCATGTGGCGACGAATGTGTGCGTATGCACATGTGTGCGTGTGTGCACGCGTGTTTGTGTACGTATGTGTAATTAATGGATTAAGCAACCTTTTCAGGATATAAGCTAAGTCCTTATATACCATGTCAGATTGCCTTTATTTATGTCATGTGGGACTATCTTTCTTTTTATACCTTTGCAAGTGATGTGTCACTCCGATTTGCGCACTTAATCGAAGCCGTCGGTCTTCACTTAAGTGAGGGACTACGCAGTGCACTCTAATTGGGCGATGATTCATTTTGAAATTATTTAATATCAGCAGTTCATCTAAGGAGTAATAACGGCTGAGATTAAATGCGTCCGATGGACTTCGGTAGACGCGTGATAACATCTCAAGCATCAATTCACGATTGGATGGACACGATCGTGCAATGCTTCTTCTTCACGCGTGACTAATAACATGCATATTTAACTCTTATTTTCATCATGATTAACTGTTACTAATGCATAATTTTCGGTCTATATGATGCATGTTATCATTTTTAAATGAAATTTTCTTCAATTTAAAGCCAAATCACTGAATTCTATATTTTTATCAATTGAGCATTCTTATGTGTTTTAAGTGTGTTTGACCCTTTCAAGGGTCAAAACGACTTATGAGTGATCTAAAATTTTGGTTTTAAATATTTCAGGACTTAAGTGAATGTATGAAGGTTTAAAAAGAGGAAGAAAAGAAGAGTGAAAAAAAAGGAATCACCTTAGTTGACTTTAGAAGTCAACTAGGAATTATTTTACTCACAATTGTGTTTTCTGTCTAATGTTTTATTTCAGCGCATAGATTTAAAGAGGATCAAATTCTTGATCTAATGAAGAACATTTCATGCAAAAAAGAGTTCTAGAAATGAAGTTATGACTTTTTGAATATTAACTATTTTTTCGGAATTTTTCATGATTTTTCAAGAATTTTTAGATATTAAAACAGAAAAAATCAAGGAGGAAGTGGGCCCGGGTCGTGGGGATCGTGATCCACTTATCATGCATTGCATGGCTTCATCGTAGCTGTTTCAAGCCCTTTACGCAAAATGGACAGACCGGATATCAAGCGGAAATTCGTCTATAAATCAATGTTCTCTTGAGTTTGTAACTTTTGATTAAACGTGAAGAAATTAAGCATTTTTGGAGGAAAATCTTGAGTTTTTCATGATTCTCTTGCATTTTAGACACAATCGTGCATAGATTGAGGCAAGTTAATCATGAATCATTGTGAGAAAATGTTTGGAAATCCTCCCTTGAACGCCGAAATCACGACGAAGAAGGAATCATAGAAATTCTCAACAATCAAAACAATTTGAGGCTTAATCTTTGCATCAATCAGGTTAGTAGTGTGATTCCTTCGTAATCCTTAAAATTTAGATATTTAGATTAGATTTAGATAGGTAATTAGAGTTTAGGAATCGGAAATTTCGTCATTTCGCCCAAATTTTATCACGGATTTTTGCTAATTTCTAAACAAGGATTTCTCCCTGATCTTAAGTCCAATTTGTTCGAATTTGATTTCATTAGATTCCTTGTTCAATCAGCTTTCCTGGATATTTGGTTCATCAATTTTCATCATGGTTTGACCCTTCAATTTGTCATTTGACCTACTTACTATTCAAAATCAATCTGAATTTGGGCGTTGACTTTCGAGATCTATTACTACAAATATAGAAGGTGAAATTTGATAATTTTAGTGTCTTTGGAATCCTCTAACTGTAAGATTTCTATACATAGGGTGATTTTGCTAGATTTGGATATCATTTGGTAATTTCAATTTAGGGATTTTGATCGAAACCTTCATTTTAGTGATTTCTTGTCTATTGATTTTCAATAAATCACAGTGAATCCAATTCTTCTCTAAAAATCATAATATTTATATCAAAATTCTCCTCTTTCTCTCTAGTTTCTAAAAATATATATTTTTTACATTTTTCTCACCTTTTTCCTCTCTGATTTTACAAGAAAATCAAAGTCTGGTCCAAGTCAATGCTTTGACCTTGAGTTTTGACTTTTCCTCTCCAAATCTTTTTCAAAACTCTTAAAATATCTTCTCTCATCTATTAGTACTATTTCTATTGATAAAATATCATTTTCGTTTCTTAAAAACCCTAATTATACCAAGTCAACTCTTTTAGTAAAAGTCAACCGTGGTCTCTATGGTCCGACCCGATCACTATACTCGATTTGTAATTTTTAAATCATCATGAGTTTGAATTATAAATTTTGTTTGACAGACGATCGGATGTTTCAATGACCGCACTAAATCGTTTCGTGAGCTACATGACAAAAATTTGAGCGCTTCATCGTTGATCGAACGGATAAGATTTAATGACAATGATTCGCGAATAGGCGTTTAATCTGAGCCATTGATTGAAGATGAAGGGGCGCACCCGACGGCCACACCCAAATTTCTTTATAAATTAACATGTTCTTCGATGACAAATTATATTAATGGATGTTTCGAGCTAATCAAACTATTTAGACAATTGAGTCTTGGAATCTCTTGTTTTATTCTTCTTCCAGACTCATTTCCACGTCTAGGGAGTGTTTGAAATGAAGATTTTGTGGAGAGAATTGGAAGAAATTACCTGTTGAATGCCAAAATTTATTTTCAAAATCACGGAATGAAAAGCCTTTTATCTAGCAATCAATTGGATCATTTCATGTACGAATTTCGGTTATATTAAGTATTGCCCTCTTAATCTTTCTTCCCATAGCATTAGATTTTAATTTTGAATGGTAGATTAATCGAATTGTAGATAATTTTACACTTTCTCTCTTCACGAAAAAAATTTGTTCCTCGATTTCACTCCTTGAATTCTCTACGAATACTGATCAAAATCCTGTGATTTTTGATTACGTGGATTTGTTTTGGAGTGTTCTTTCTTAATATACTAAAATCCCTAATTTCTCACCTCAATTGATCGAATTTCAAAGACACCTAAAAAATTCTCTTAATTCTAGGTGGATTCGACCCTTATTCACCATTATACTATCTAATTCATAATTATTTCTCAAAATTGGTGAGTTTGGTAATTTTTTTGACACTTATCTGCGTGTTTTCAACAATCATGTAGATTCGTCTCGTCAATTGTTAATAGCTTAATTCTTTATTATTTTTACCTATCTTCAGTATTTTACTAGATTTATTTTTTCTTCAATATTAATCTGTACTTAATTCATGTATAAATATGTGATTTAAAGTTTATTTTTATGACCACCATTTTTGGCTTCTGAGGGACATCTACTCGTTGTGTAATGAGTAAGAAGTCTTACATAGGATAAAGAGCAATTTACACTCTCCCTCTTGCTAGAGTATGGATGTCAAACATCTAACTTGGGGGAGAGAGTGCCATAGAAGGAAGAAATCAAGCCCTTGGTGAAGGTATCTACGAGCTACTTTGATGTATATGACATGAGAAAGTTATGATAAAGCCCTCATGAAACTCATCACATACATATTCACAATCCATCATTATATAATTGGTTCCCACAACTCATTGGCATAGTTGTGGCTACTAGAATTTCTAGTTTTCGAAGAAAATATCAAATCCACCTCATCTCACATGAGATAGTGGGCACCACTTGATGCTTCACTCCAAAAATGGAACAAGATATCAGATTTTAAATATATCTAGGTTAGATAGTTAGTTTCCCCCAAGATATGTTCAGTTTTGTTTCAATCATGCTTGATCACTGCCAATGATCAAAATATCATTGACATAAAATGCAAGTCTCATAGTAAATCTCAATAAGCTTTTTAGAGTTATTAGGCATACATGGAACATATCCTTATTCTCTCTATTCTCTCTTCTATGTAAATACATGTACTCATTTGTTTCTATTTATTTATTAGAGTTTTCTCTTTTTATATGGTATCAAAGATAGGTTCCTCATAGGGCTTTTTTTCATCCTCTAACTAGATTCTTTCACCACCATTAGATTTCTCACTTTGAGAGATTTCCAACGCGTATCATTTTCTCCCAATTGGACATAGTTTGGGCCACCATCTAGCATTTATCGATTTGCATGCTTTTTTAATCCTTTCTGGAGGATCTACCCCGAGATCAATATGACCATCACATTTCTAGATTGTAGAAGCTTTCATCCTCAATGTGCATTTTTTCTAGGGCATAATGCCCAAAGCAGTGACATCGTTGCTGACATCATCAATTTTCGATATCCCATTGGGCTTGCCAATAGCCGATTAATTCATCAAATCCGTTAAAGAGGTATTTTGGACATATCTTGGTCAATTTAACTTCTCTTTTGGCCCTAGAGGAGTCAAAATTGATTGCACAAATATGATAAATCTATTTTTGCAATCTAGTTTGTGAAATCTAATATCTATGCTTGCCTAAACAAACATTTATGGCTAAGACTCCCATGAAATCCCCCTCGATTCTACCATTAGTGACTCTCACACTGACTACCATGCCCTCCTATAGTATGCTACCACCAGTGATTCCTCGTCCAATAATTCCCCCTCCTTTGTTAGTTGGTCCGATACCATTAGCAAGGTGAAAAAACTTACCTACATTCTTAGGCTCCTTTCACCTTGCCACACCACTGGATCTATAATGATTGACGAGTTAGACGAGTATTTTGTTAACTCTAAGACATTATCCTTGACTTGCCTCTCTATTAGCCTTCCACCACTCATCAAAGAATTCTTGAGCGCTATGAACAAGATCTCATTGATAGTGCTTATCCTAGCAGAATTTTTTCTATCTATTGCTTCTCAAATCTCTAGTGAGGTCTTATTTGGCGGCTAAATACCTTTGATCACATCTATTTTTTTAACCTACACTCCACGTAAAAACTTGCATATCACCAAGTGATGCAAGACCAGGCTGGTAAACTTGGTCGCGCACGAAATACTAAAGGTGAGTCTAGGGAATGTATACCCGATGTCGGTCACGATGATGAGAAGAACTACCAATGCCTACCAACAACTGCCTTCCCGCACGTCGTCTTCGAAGCCCCTGGAGTGCGCCGAGTAGTGTCAGTCCTGGAGTCCTCCTGGTCCACGTCCTCACGAGCGTTGGGCCGTGGGTCGTCGAGGTGAGCTCAACGATCAACCCGGCGGATTGGAACATGGTCTTAATCCACTCGAGTCGTCCTCTTAGTTGGCCTAAACTATGTCCTGATGGCAGTGGAAGCAAGTTCGGGAAGTACCGGAAGAAATAAAAAGTACTTCAAATTAAGGGAAGGGAATGTGTGCCTAACCTGCAGGGTGCAAGCCCGGTCGATCGTGACGAGGGAGACCGCTTGTAGGCAGCACGAACAGTCGATAGAAGAGGACCAGGTCAGCGGTGCTGTGGGCGCGGGAAGTCCTCAGTCCGGTGAGGAGCGATCAGGGTTGAGCGGCGGGGCGCGGAGGGATCAAGCACGGCGCGCGAGATGCAGCCGGTGTAGAACAGGGGCGCACGGGCGCGAACGAGGAACAGAGCACGAGCTCGACCTGTGGTGGGACGCGGGCTCGACCAGAGAGCAAACGCTGGTGCAGCCTGGGGCGGGCGTGGGCCCTCCCCGGGGGTCAGGGCTTGGGAGTGACCTATAGCGGACGCAACCGCGATCTGGGGTAGGATACGGGTGCTGGCGCGGTCTAAGCTTTAGCGCGGGCGCGAGCGCAGCCTGGGCTCGAGCTGGAGCAGTGGACGGGTTTGTGCCGTGCTGATCACGGGTTGACCTGGTGAGGGCGCGGCGATGCGGGCACAGGACCACGAACGGAGTCCTGATGAAGGCCACGGTTCCCGTCGATGGCCGGGTTGCTAGGTAAGAATCATTTGGCGAAATCAGCGGGAAGAGTCAAAGGAGGAGACCGAAAGATCCCTACTGGGCAACGGGATGAAGACGATGGTAAATGGAGGTGAATGAAAGCAGGGCAACGGGATGAAATTTGGCAGGACAAGGAGAGGAGAGGGGTTGGGGTGACGACGTGAATTCAAGAAGGGCGACGGGATGAAGTTTGACTGGAGACGGGCAAATTCGGCAGGGTGATGGAAGGCGAGGGCAGGGCGCCGTAGGGAGTTTGACCCGGGCGTTGGGAAAGGGCGACTGGAGGACCGGGGAAGGACGGCTGGGGAAGTGGGAGAGTGCGGTAGGAAGATGTGGGGGGAACGGCTGAGTGGCTTGGCGAATTTGGCAGGGTGACGAAGTGAATTCGGCCGGGCGGTGAGCCGAGGTTGGTCGGGACGACGAATTAAGTCCAGCTGGGCATCGGAAATGAATTCGGTAGAGAGGGGAGAAGTGAATTGCGGGAGCGTCGGCTAGGTTTCTGTAGGACGATGGCAAAATTTGGTTGGGCGAAGAGGCGAGGAAGGAATTGATGAGGGCGTGAACCCAGTAGGGTGACGAGGGTGGATTCAGCCGAGTGAGGAGGAGAGGAGGGATTGGCGACATCGTCGATTCCGGCTGGGCAACGAGGGTGAATTCGGCCAATTGAGGAGGAGATGAGGAACAAATCGAAGGGTGAATTTGGCTGGGCGATGGGGAACGGACGGTGGATGAAGGGAGGGTGAGATCGACAGCGCAAGGGAACGGAATCGACTGATGATGGGAGTGAGAGGGTGATGGCAGTGCGAGCGTCAGCTCGAATCCGGCCGATTGATGGGAGGAGGACGGGGTGTTGGGGTGTAGACACATGCATGTGCACGTATGTGTGTGCACGTGTGTGCGTATGTGTGTGTATGAGTGATTAGTGAGATGAAGCACCCTTTTCGGATTTTTGCTTACTCAGTAATCACTCATATCTTATATACCTGTCGATTCACTTTAATTTTCATCATGTGAGAATATTTTGTTTATTTTTATGTGTAGGTGATGTGGTGCAATGTGGAGCGCGTGATCGTATGAATCAAATTACGATCATCGATCTGTATTTTTAGTGAGGGGGTACGCGACACACTCTGATTGGGCAAAAATTTGTTTTAAACTGATTTATTCTCGATGATTCATCTGAAGAGTTATAACGGGTGAAATTAATACACCCGATGGACTTTGACAGACGCGTGGCGACATTTCAGGCATCAATTCCCGATCAGACAGGCACAATCGTGCAATGCTTCTTTTTCACACGCGACATGAAAAAATTTGAGCGCTCGATCTGTGATCAAACAGACGCAACTTAATGGCAACGATTCCAATCCTAGCATTGCATTTGGGCCATTGATCGAAGATGAAGAGCCAAATCCAACGGTCACAGCCAAATCTGCCTATCACTACACATGTTCTTCGATAATGTAAACCATTCAGGGGTGTTTCAAGTAATCAAATTGTTTAGACATCTCAATCCTTGAATCTCTTGCTTTCTTCATCTTCTAGATCAATTTCCATGTCCAAAGAGTGTTTGAAAGTAAGATTTTGTGGAGAGAATAGAGAGAAATTACTTCTTGAATGCCGACGATCATCTTCAAAATCGTGGAATAAAAAGCCTTTGATATGAAGATCAATTATATCATTTTGAGCACTATCTCGTGTTAGAATTTGTGGTAATTTTATATTTCATTTTGGTTTTCTCTCTCTTCGCGTTAAAAAATTCTACCTAATTTTCGGTCTTTGATTTCTTCGCGAATCTTGACCCAATTCGAGTATTTTTTATTCCATGGATTCGTCTTGAAGTTATATGATGCAAGACCGGTCTACAACACCGATCACACCATACTACAAAGGATGAAACTAAGGCAGGGAGATCCTAGGATGAACTACAATGAGATGATGACCTAATAATGCAATCAAGCAGGTTACTGTCCCGTGCGTCGTCTCCGTAGATCCAGGGTGGCCGAGTAGAGTCAATCCGGGAAGCCCTCCGGTCCACGTCCTCGCGGGCGCAAGGCCGTGAGTCGTCGAGGGGAGCTCGTCAGTCAACCCGACGGGTTGGACCACGATTTGACTCCTATCAAATCGTCTAAGCACTCGCCCTATACTAAGTTCCGACGACGGTGGAGACAGGCGCGGGAAATACTGTAAAAGATATAGACTATCAATGTAAGAGAGAGGGGGAGGATGAGTGCCTAACCTGCGGGGCGCGAGCCCGGTCAGTCGTGACGATGGAGGCTTTTCGTACGCAGCACGGACGGGCGGCAAAGGGGAAAATCGAATCGGTGATGTTGGATCGCGGCGGCGTCGGCACAAGTTGTGAGAATGCAGTGGACGCGAGTAGGCGGGAGTCCTTGACTGGCGACTCGATCAATCGATCGTTGATTGAGGAATGAAGTGGATTTTCAGCCGGCAGCGATGGGACAGGCCGGGGGAAGAAGTAGTGGTGATGAGAATGCAATTCGGGCGTGTGCAAGCAGGGTCGTCACGTCCAGCAGAAGAGGGTGAATAGGGGACTGTTGCGATCGCGATGGAGGGGATGGGAGCGTCTTCAAGAGTTCCGGTGGAGGGTCAGGGGCTGGATGTGGTCACTCCCGTAGCAATTTCGGCCTGACAACCTTGCGCACTCCAACATGGAAGAGTTGTTGTAGATGCAGACAAGCCGCGGTAGGATTTCTGGGCGGCCGGGTGGCGCAGCAGGGCCGCGGGGAGAATCGGATGACTCAGTCGGGGCTCGCGGCAGCCGCCGAGGAAATTCCACAAGACGTCACGTCCGGAAATATCGGAGGTCGGGGTAGTGGGAACGTGGGGTTTCAGGGGAATGGCAGGCAGGAGGTCGGGCGTTCGGCTGGGGGAATCCGAGGCGGGTTCCACATCGGAATCGGGGAAGGATCGGGGTAGGAATGTGCGGGATGATGGACGATGGTCGGAGGGAAACTGGTTAGGCGGTGAGGGTGGTCGGCGATGTGGGGCAATGTCAGGTGTGATTGGAGGTTGTTTGCGCGATGTGATGGGGAATTGGGGATCGGTGAAGAAGGTTGATGATAGGACGTCGTCGGGAGGGGGTGACAAGTGGTAGGTGGGTAGGGATTCGCGGACGACCGGAAGAGAGGGGGGGGAAAAGAGGAATCGAAAACCGGGGGCAGCTGACGACAGGGACCGGTCGGGAAATGGAGGGGTTGTAGCGAAAAGGTAATGAAATCGGGAAAAGGGAATAGGGTGGGCGGTGATGACCGTGGTCGTGGAGGATGGAGGGGAAGGAGGAGGAGGGGTGGTTCGTGGAGGGGAAGGGGGTGGCAGTGTGGCGATCTGGCGGCGGCGGCGGCCTGGGGCTGCGGCGGCGGCGGCGGCGGCAGCTGGAAAGCTGCACACTGATAACTCGTGAGCAAGGTAAGGAGAGGCGGCAGTCTCGGCGGCGGGCACAGCGGCGGCACGTGGTGGTGCGGCGGCGGCGGTGGCGGCGGCGGTTGGTCTCCTTCCTTGCTCTTCCTTGAGCAGCCACTTGAGAGGGAGGAGACTCCTTTCTTTCTTCAAATGACGGCTAGGGTTTGTGGGGGGGGGGTCCCTTCCCCTCTTATAGAGCCCATAGTGGGTCGAGAGAGGAAAGGGCCCACTTGAGGCCCACAACCCACACATAACATAATCATAAAAATAAAGGTCCACAAAGAGAGAGGGCTTCACGAATGGGATCCCGAAAAAGGGAAGAACCCACCCGAAAGCCTAAAAGAGAGAGAAGAAGATATGCAAAGACCTCCTTAAACACGTGCGGGCTAATAAAGTTCATAATGAAAGAAAGACAGAAAAGATAACTCCACGCGCACGCGAGCCCTGTGAAATGTGTCGTGGCGAGATGAGGTCCTCACTTGGTGTAGTGAAACTCGACATCCTTCATCTTCGCCTGTCGAGGGGGCTAGACGTGCGCGGGTGTCGGCTCCTCTGGCGCTGTAGTGTCATGCCTTGGTGGCGACGGGGTCGTACGCCACCATTATATTAATGAATTTATCAAATTTCATAATTTCTCACCTCAATTCATTGTTTGATGTGATCAAATTTGAAGAAATACCTAAAAAAATACCTTAATTCTTTGTGAATTCGACCCTTATTCACCACTATACTCCTTAATATGTAATTATTTCTTAAAATTTGTTAGTTTGGAATTATTTTGACACTTATCCACACATATTCATTGACCGCGTGGATTCGTCAAATCAACTGGCATTATTGCCAGGAATTAAGACATATTTTTTAGAGAATTAGTCAATTTTGACTCGATCAACTTCATATTTTCCATTTTATTTCTTGATTTTAACTTGCATCGATCCTATTTTGAGTGATCCAAAGTAAAAATCTTTCTTCGGATTATGAGCGTTCATTTTTCAAAATCGCGTTAAGCAGACGTAACTTTCACAGATACGAACGCCCATGTACGATCTTTTTTCATTATTTAATAATTTATAATTTCTTTTACATCTTCAGGTATACATATATGATCCACCCTTCCATGAGACGATAGACCACATGGAGATCGATGAATAACCCTTTACATGCAGATCTGTTTGAAAGCTCCTTGCAATCACCTCGCCTCTTCCGAGTCTTCTTTGCTTGTAGAACCCATAGAAATGGCTCGAAACGATGAGGGAAACACGAGGAAACGCATTAGTGACTACGCTAGGCCCATCCTCCAAAGACATGTCACTTGCATTCACCCGCCCCCTTACTAGAGTAGAAAATTTTAGAACAGATTCCCATGTTATGAGTATGCTACTTATCTTCCATGGTAAAACTTCCAAGGATCCTTAAAGAGACATAGACAAGCTTAGCCAAGTATGCGAAATCAATCACATACATAATGTCCCGCCAGATGTAATGAAGATGAAACTCTTTCCCGCTACCCTTTGATATCGAGCCAAGGATTGGTTTTTAAAGTTAGGAAAATAGTTCACTAGTTGGACCGAGATGGAGGAGGAATTCCTTAGAAAATATTATTTTGTAGGAAAAACTACCTCTATCTGAAAGGCTATCCGAGAATTTACTCAAGGCTTGAGTGAAACCTTACATGAAGCTTGGGAGAGACTTAGAGACCTCACTAGGGAGTGTCCTCACCATGGAGTGTCTAACCATGAATTAACGCTAATATTCTATGATGTGTTAGGCTCACAAGATAGATATCTTTCAGATGCAGATAGTAGTAGCACCTTCATGAGCAAATTTGAAGATGACACAATGGATTTGATCAAGACAATATCAGAGAATAGCCATCACAACGCAGCACAACAATAATCCTACACTCATGGACGAGATTCGATAGAATGCACCATCATTGGATCTGATTCTCATGAAAAATCTCACAATCAATGGAGTAAATGAACAAGATGAACTCACGCATTCACAAGATACAAGACTACATCAAGACGAACGTCCCCCTCATGACTGATAACAAGAAGAGTAAACAGGTTTCATTTTCTGACCAACTACCATCGCAAGCCACCACCAACCCAAGGAATCGAGGGACATTGCAAGCCTAACACATAATGCGAACCATGTTCATATTGATGATGAAGCAGTTGAAATGACATTAGCTATATCAAGTCTTCAAAAGATTTACCGGATCCATATAATGATCATCCCTTCTACTATGCCCTGATAGACGAAGAGACAACAATTATCGTAGCGGAGCAAGATAGCGATTCCGAGGACGAGGAAGAACAGACCAAGGCTGAACCCAATCCTGATACATACAATCCAGCTGTGCCTTATCCTCAAGTACTTAATCACCCTAAAGCCAAGGTAAATGAATCAGACGATCACCAACTAGAAGCCTTCCAAAAGGTGACCATTACCATCCCTTTGATAGATGCCATTAAACATATTCCATCTTACGCAAAATTTTTAAAGGCATATGGACACCTCATAAGAACCCCAAAAGGATCCAATTAAGTGAAACAGTGAGTTCAATTATGATGAATTCCCTACCGATTATAAAAGAGAGATCCAGGAGCACCCAAGATCACGAGTGAAATTTGAGGCATAACCTTTACTAAATCTGTGTTAGACACCAGAACTAGTATCAACATCCTCCTTAAAGAAGTATTCGACCGTCATCATGTAGGGGAGTGACGTGTCATTTTCGTGCGTCCTTAAAACACAAAGACGATGGTCAAACAAAATTTATAAAACCGAACTCACAAAGACAAGATATAAAAATCAAGTATTCGGTAAGTATCGGGTCGATCCACAGAGAGCAGGGTTGACTTTAATCACAGAGTTGACTTGGTCAAACTTATGTTTAAAAGAAGTTTTAAATAAGAGAAAATAAGATTTAAGATATGGAAATGATATAAATAGACCTAATAAGAAGTTTTAAGAATTGAAATCTTGGATTTGACAGAGAAAAGTCAAAAGTCAAAGTCAAAGTGTTGACTTTGACCAATAGTAGGAGTACTGTAAAATCAGAGAATCAAACAGGGTCAGAAGATTACGAAAATTATATATTTAAAAACTAGGGAGAAAATGGAATTTATTGGTATATAATTCGTGATTTTTGGATAAGAATTGGATTTACTATGAATTATTGAAAATCAAATATCAGAAAATCCCCGAAATGAACACCTAAGAGGAAATCTTCAAATTGACCAGTCAAATGAAAATCCAAATCTTGCAATTTATATGTCAATGGAAAGCTAAGAACCAGAGGAATCTAAAGAGACCAAAATGATCGAATTCTGATTTGTAAATTGAAAGTAATTGACCCCAAAAGTCAACGTTTGACTTCTGATGAATGATGAACAGTCCTTAGTCAAACGTCAAATTGAAGGGTCAAATGAACTCGGAATTCAATGAATTTTCTATCCACGGAAAGATAATGAAAAGAGGAATCCAATGAAACCAAAATCAAGTGATTTGGAATTATAATGAAAGAGATATCCTATTTTCAAAATAGCAACTTTTTGGACTTAAAATTGGGGAAAATGAAGAACAGTATGAACTACTTTGTGAAATTAAAGATCTAAACCTAATAAAGATACAAATTACCTCTTGATAATTGATCGAACCTCACTACTAACCCGATTGCCGCAAGGATGGGGCTCCAATTCTCGTGGATTGAAGCGAATTTGCTCGGATTCTTCCTCGTGGACGTTCGGAATTCAAGGGGAAAATTCGATGAAATCAAGAGATGAAATCGTGACTATCATGCTTCAATGGATGCGTCTCTAGATACTTGGAAGCAGAGGATCACGAGAACTTAAGACCTTCCTCGAAACTCGCTTAATTTCTTCACGAGTCGATCAAAAGTTGAGTACAAAGAAGGGGAGTACATCGGTTTTAAAGAGAAAAATTGGCCCGACAATCGTGGCCATTGGAGCGGTCGTGGAGGCGGTTTGCAAGGGTCGTGGGGGCGGTTCCTTGGGGCGACGTCGTAGCTCCAGGATTCACCGTGAATTTCGCTTAATTTTCGCTGCAATAGATGCCACGATCGCGCTTGATCGTGGTCACGATCAAGCAGCGATCAGACCACGATCGTGAGGCAATCGAGCCTCGATCGTGGCCTCTTCTCGTGCCTCCTTCGTTTAGAATCATGCGCCAAGATCATCGCCTTCAATCCATGCCGAAAATTCCACAATCGCTGCTCGATCGCGCCGCGATCGCGGTTCGATCGGACCGCGATCGTGGAGTTCTTCCACGAAAGTTCTTCGCCGTCCGATTTGATCAGGTAAGGTGGCGATCCTATCGTGCGATCAGGTTTTGGCCACGAGCATCGTCCGTTCGATGGAAATCCTCCGCTCCAAAAGCTTCCACGTGTCACCAGGTAAGGCGTCGATCGATTTCACTTAATCTCCTTTTTTAAACACGTGCTTTGATGGATGATCGCGTGGACTCAGGTCCACGCGATCACCGTCGTTCCGCCCAAATCCAACGCTCCTCGTGCCGCCACGCGTCCTGCAAAACAGAAACCGTGTGGGAACATAGTCCCACACGGAGAAAATAGAGGAAAAGAATGCTTTTAAATAGGGGAACGGATTCCCCTATTAATATTCTTCTTTCTCCCTCTATATCCAGCCACACGTGTCGCCCCAGACGAGCGCCCACGTGGCCGCGTGGCCTACCTGCCACGTGGCCGTGCGCTGTGTGCCTCCTGCGCGGGCCACCCGGGCGCTGCCACGTGGCCTCAGTGCCGCGTCGCAACCCGGGTTAGTCCCGCGCGCCACGTCACCTTGGCCCGTGCGCCACGTCAGCCGCCGCCACGTCACCCTGCAGGTAAAACCCCTTTTTGCGATATTTTTAATTAGGAATTCCATTTATAAATTAAATAAAAATCAGAAAAAATGCATAAAACTTCAAAAATTCATATTTCTCAAAATACAACTCCTTTTAATTGAAATTTTCTCCATTGGATCATAAATTCTTTCCTTTTTAATATTATGCCATTTAAAACATATTTAGAAAGAAGAAATCAAGATGACTTATAATTTACTTAAATCATTTCTCATTAAACATTTTAAATCATAAATTCATCCTAAAATCATCCTTCCAAAAATTTACTAAAGTCAAAACTCATTCACTAACAGAGATTAACTTCTATTAATTTAAACAAAAGATTAATCATCTATTAAACATGAAATTATCCCTAATTTATGCATAAGTATCAACTTTAGTGAAATGACATGCCAATGGAGAAAATTCCTAAAAAGTATGATAACATGCATCATATTCACATAAAATAAGCATGAATATGAGTTAATTTGGGTAAGAATTCAAGTTATAAATGCATGTTATCAGGGAGTTGCAGCCTTTCTTTGTAGAATTATGCTAAGTGGATAGATCAGTAAGAAAATCTCATGTCATAGTAGAGGACGTAATCGTAACAATAGAAGATTGCTATTTTCTGGTAGACTTCCTAGTCGTAGACATGAAAATGACCAAAGAGCTTAGTCAAACCCTGATCATCTTCGGACGATCCTTCTTAGCTATCGCAAAAGCCGTCACAAACTAGGGGAAAAGAGAAGTAATTTTAAAGGTGGGAGAGCATACGATGAAGGTTGTCATCAACAAGTCAATGAAATACCCTTCACGGGCTTCTGAGGAATTGGGCGTCATCGACCTTTGTGATGACCAAGATATTGATGCTTGTATAGAAGAAGTCATAGAAATGAATGAGGAAGCAAATTTTGAGGAGCTACCATTGGATAAGTCTACACTGGAGCTCAAGACTCTACCACCTACACTCAAGTATGCTTTTCTTGATACATAGTGAGAAAAACCATTAATCACTTCATCCCAACTTGATCAAGCCCATGAGGAATGATTACTTGACGTATTGTGACGGAATGAACAAGTAATCGGTTGGACCCTGGCAGACTTAAGGGAATGGACCCCTCACTATCCACTCATAGAATCTTTTTGGAGGACGAGTCTAGACCCCTCAAGGAAGCCCAGAGACGACTAAACCCCAAGGTATCGGGAAGCGGTCAAAGAAGAAATTCTTAAGTCGACAAACGCAGAGATCATCTACCTCATATCAGATAGCTAGTGGGTTAGTCCAGTGCATGTTGTTCCCAAGAAAGTGGGAGTAACAACCACTATGAATGAGAAGGGCGATGAGATCCAAACACACCTTTCGACAAAATGACGAGTCTACATTGACTATTGAAAGCTGAATTCTACGATAAAGAAGGATCACTTCCCCTTAGCGTTCATCGACCAGATCCTGGACCGTTTGGTAGGATAGAGTTACTTCTGCTTCTTGGATAGATACTCGGGCTACAACCAAATTACAATCCATGTGAATGATCAAGAGAAGACGACGTTTGCATGTCCCTTTCGCTTTTAGAGAAATGCAATTCAAATAATGCATGACATCAATCTTCTCTGACTTCCTTGGCAACAATCTCGAAGTCTTCATGGACGATTTCTCCATTTTTGGAGATGACTTCGATAGATGTTTGGCTCAACTAACTAAGATCCTTGAGGTCTGTGTTAGGAAACGACTAGTGTTGAGTTGAGAGAAATCCCACTTTATGGTGCGAGAGGGAGTAGTGCTTGGGCAAAGGAATGGAGGTGGATAAGGCCAAGATTGAGGTCATGCAAAACCTTCCTCTTCCAGCCACATTATGAGATTTACAGAGGCTTCTTGGACACGTTGGCTTTTATTGGAGGTTCATTAGAGACTTTGCTAGAGTCTCCAAGCTGTTGACCACCCTTCTTTTCAAGGATAAGGACTACATCATTGACAAAGAAGGGGAGCACGCACTCAAGATGTTGAAGCTCGCACTGATTGAGAGAGTAATTCTACAAAGTCGTGATATCATGTGCGACGCTTCAGACTATGCAATGGGAGCGATTTTGGGGCAGCAGATAGAGAAGAAGCCAACTTCCATATGCTACGTGAGTAAGGCCCTTGCCAAAGCTTAGATAAATTACATGACAACAGAGAATGAGCTTTTGGAAGTGGTCTACACCTTAGAGAAGTTCTGGCATTACATCTTCGGGAGTAAGATCATCATCTACACCAATCATGCGGCACTAAGGTACTTGCTCTCCGAGAAGGAGGCGAAAGCCATGACTGATACGATGGGTGCTACTTCTTCAGGAGTTCGACTTAGAGATCAAAGATAAGAAGGGAAGAAAAAACTCGGTGGCAAATCACTTATCGCGTCTCCAATGTCCAACTATGAATTTTAGTGACACATTTTCCCGAAGAGCACCTCCTTGCCATATTGAGTCACGCTCCCTAGTTTGCACACATCGTCAACTTCCTCGTGACTAGATCAATCTCGGAGCATTGGAATCAACATAAAAAAGATAAGTTTTTCCATGAACTCAAGTACTAATTTTGGGAAGAACCACTTCTATTCCATCTCAGATACGACCAGATCATTCGGCGATGCATCCTAGAGGAAGAGCAAGGAGACATTTTAGCAACGTGTCACTCATCGACATGCAGATGACATTATGTATGCAAAACACCACGAACAAGATCCTAAAAAGTGGCTTCTACTAGCCCACCATCTTTAAGGATGCCAATCATTTCTACACGAATTGCCTACAATGCCAAGGAATATTTAAACATCTCCAAGAAAGATGAGATGTAGATGAGGTCTATCCTTGAAGTGGAGATCTTCGATCTATGAAGTATCAATGTCAAAAGACCTTTCCCACCTTCATACAGTAAAGACTACATTTTGGTAGCGGTAGATTATGTGTCCAAGTGGATTGAGGCTATCCCCATGAGGATAGACAACCATCGCGAGGTGCTTAGATGTATCACGAGATTCATCTTCGCCCTATATGGATATCTAAGGGCCATCATCAAGTGACAGAGCTCACACTTCAATAATGCACACGTTTGTGCATTGTTGAAGAATTATGGAGTGCATCATCCCGTCACCACACTATACCACCCCCTAGGCGAATGGGTAAGTCGAGGTAAGAAATAGAGAAGTCTAGAACATATTGAAGAAAATTATTCGACCAGATAAGAAGGATTGGGCGCACAAACTTCCCGATGCACTATAGGCGTACCAGATGGCCTACAAGACACCCATAGGGATGTCTCCTTTTTGGATAATCTTCAGGAAAGCATGCCGCCTTCCAGTTGAGCTTGAGCATTGAGCATATTGGGCTATCAAAAGGCTCTACTTATCTCTGGACGAAGCAAGGAAACAAAGACTTCTACAGCTTCAGGAGCTATAGGAGGTAAGGCATGACGCATACAAGAATGCAAAGATCTAAAAAGAGAAGACCAAGGCCTTTCATAACAGGCACATTAGAAGAAGAACTTTTCAAGTCAATGATGAGGTCTGGCTCTATAATTCTCGCCTTAAGCTCTTTCCATGGAGGATGTGCTCGCGATGGGATGGTCCTTCTGTGGTCTCACCTTAAGCATTATGAAATCATAGTTTGTGTCAATGATTAGGTCTTGCCTTAAAATCATAGTATGTGTTAAATTTTCTAAACCATGTGTTATTTCTTTGTTGCAATCAATAACCTATACGATATGACACACCATTGATTTCTCCGTAGGCTTATGCATTAACTATCTCAACTATTGCAAAGAAAACGCAAGAAGATTCAAGTTTGAAAAGACAAATTTTCCAATTAGCCTCTAAAGAACGTCCAAAACATATTTCCATTGGATTAGCACCATCATGTCCAACTAGTAAAAAGAAATACTCTCTTCCTCATGTCCTTCAAAAATAAATTAGGTCCACATATAGCTTTTCACCTAAGAAATACCATAACAATCACTCCTTGTCAATTAAAGTATCATCAACATATAATAACAATAAAAAAAAAATTCTCCAGTGATATGTTTTATGATGGCAGATGGATCCACCATACAAAAATTGAAACCAAAGGAGGTCATAATGTGGTATATATTTTTGAGGTATTTTACATAGAGAAAATTTTCTAAGGTTTGGAGTCATAGAGACATGTCCTTGACCTTGCAACATGCATGTGCTTGTCAGCAGTAAACATGAATGATATGTTAGAGGATGATCATAAAGGGGGTAACGGATTGATCACTTGATATGTGGATTGAAAAGGATTGACTACCAAAGTCATATATACAAGAACTTCTCAATTGAGAAGAGAAAAGAAGAGGTATGTAAGATAGACAACACTCCCATTAATGGGGAAGAAAGTGATACTCCAGTCTCCTTGTAGCAGAGAAAGTTAACATGATTATCATTAGAAATCCTGAACTAAATGTCTATCGTGCACAATCTCGATTATGCTTTCTCTTTTCAGAATACTCCCAAGGAGAGAATGATCTATGAAATGTATATGCAGTGCCACAGTAGAAATCCTCAATTAGTGTGGCAGACTAATGAGATCATATGTTTTTGACCTTGATGAGATCTCAAATAGAAGATGTATCCAATTTTTATTTTTTGTTATATATTCACAAAACTGGCAGCTAAAGTGAAAATAATATGGTCAAAAGAGAGAAAGAGGACTAGAAAATCATTTTAATGAGCCTTTTTCTCACCTTATTATGATAAGAGGCATGCAACAAGGTTTTCTAATCTCACCACTTGATGACTGTTGGGAGGCCCACAAGCAAGGATCCCGGGACGATCTGTTGACGAAGGCATATCGGGTTGTCCCGAATGTAGATCCAATAGAATGGGCCCGGAATAAACTAGATAATAGTTTTATTTGGTATCTTTGTGACAAGTTTGGCAAGATTTGGTGTTTGTCTGATGAAAGGCCCAAAGTAGCAATCAAAGGCCCAAAGTTGCAGCCATTTGATACAGTGAAAAATTCTAAACAACCATCTCATATACGGTTGATTTTTACATCACTGATCAGAATTTCCTATGAACTCACCTCTGACACCAAAGTTTTAAAAGAATGATACCCTCATCTGTAAGAAAACCACGAGCCTTATCATTTTCAACTGACGAAATCTCTCTTTGAGGTCTGAAAGGCTCGCACAAACAATGAGCGGAAAAAAAATCCATCAGATGTTGCACAAATCTCATTATATTGACCGATAAATTGCCCCAACACTTGCACCAAAACTGAGAAAGATTGAAATAAAGGACAAAAAATAGGCATTGGAATAATTGCAACAAAGAATGTAAAGATGTTGCTGAGTTCCAGAGAGAATTGAGTCAAAAGAAAATCTTACTGTGATGGTAACACGTGAGAATGAGAGAGTGAGAAAAGTAAGCATCTGGCACTTCGAGAGAGAAAGAGCCCTCTAAGTAAGGAAATGAACGGGTCAACATAGTAGACCCAATAAGATTTACGATGATACAAGAGCTAAACACTCTCAGATTACTTCACATTAGCATGATATTGAATGTATACATGCTGAAATTATTATTTCATTTTTAAACACTCCATGTGTATCCATACCCAAAATCTGTGTCCAGCGATTACCGTTCAGAGAAACCTCCTTTTGAGATAGAACAGTTTTTAGGCCATTATGAAAACTAGAACATCAGGGCTTCAGAGCAGGTTCAATTGCTAGTAAGATGCAAAGCTACAACATTTTGACGAAAAAAACTAAGTTGAAGGAGCTTCATATTTTAACTCTTCTCAACAAGCACCCCATGTCTAGACAACAACCGTTGAACTCCATTACAGGGGGAGAGGGGGTGAGTATGGGAGAGAAATAAAAAGAAAGAGATGACAGAATAAACTCAACTACTGTGCTCCTGACTCACCTCAAGCAATTTCTAGAGGCAACCAAGGGAGGTTAAGAAAGAGACTCAACTGCCAGGCTTCTGCTTGATGCCAAGAAATTTTCGGTGGTAAGGCCCGTCTTCTGTTGTCATCAACTGAGAAGGAAACTTCTCATCCTGGTGATCCAACAATGGCGTCACTGTAAATGGATCATTGACAGCTGCTTTGGAGAGGAGATCAGCAAGATCACTAGCCGTAACGTGGAGCCCTGTGGTGGACGTGATCTGATCCACTGCAAGCTTGATGGCCCTCTCAAACAGCGAATTCAGATACTTTTGTTGAGACTCCATCCGGATCTGCAAATGCTTTTGTACCTGTTTGAAGACGCTTCATTACAATTCACGAACATTGAAACATAGGAATCACTGACCAGACTAAGAATTCTCTCTACCAAGATATCTATATCTCACTCTCACATATTTTCAATCTTATTCCCTCAACCTTTCCCCCTCTCACTGGCTTTCTCTCAGACCCTTTCACTCGCTCTCTCTCTCTCTCAGTCTACCCCCTTTCTTTCTACTTTTCACCCAACTTCTTGCCCTCTACCTCACTCTCATCCCTTTCCTCTTGACCTTTTCACTCACTCATCCTCTCTCTCTATCTCACTTTCTCCCTCCCTCTTTCTGTCTCACTCTCACTCATTTTCTCTTGACCTTTCCTCTCACTCTCTCTCCTTCTATACCCTTTCTCTTAACTTTTTTTCACTCACTCTCCCTTTCCTCTATCTCACTCCCACTCCCTTTCTCTTGCTCTCTCTCTTTCTGTCACTAGAGGTGTGGAGGGGGCAAATTTTCCATTACTAAGAGTCAAAATCAGGTCATCCAGTGACGATAAAGTTATGCATGAAGCCTTTCTCACAACCCTTCAAGAATACTGATTCTAAAACAAAAAATTTGACATTCACCTTTAATATCACGAAAAGTGGATACAAACAAGGAAATCACGGCCAAATTGAACCAATTTCACATGTTTTGACTACACTGACTGAAAATATGGTTGAAATAATTTGAATTTAACAATCAAAATTACCTCCACTTGTTCATAAAGTCTCCTCTGGATCTCCATCTGCGCTCTCAAGGCCTCCTTCACTTCATGACCCCTTCAAAATCCAGTTTCTCAGATGAATCAAATCTGAAAAGACTAAATAACTTAAGTAACCAAAGAGGGAAAAAGTTTTCTCACTCATTAACATCCAACATGTGCATCCGAGGTGAGAGAGAGTTGGTACTGCTGCTTGGGGCCTTCCATTAGATAAGATGCTGAAAACCAAGCACACATTAAACATTTAGTGTCTGATTTCCATATAAAAATCAGTGTGTAGATGTCATCTATTCTTGAAATGAGGTTTTTGAGGCTTCTTAAATCATGAAATCTCATATTTCCCTCCCCCCAACAAGGACTTTCATCTCTCTCTCTCTCTCCACTTCTCTTGGGACTATACCAACAGTAGGAGTAGTCATTTTCGTGTCTGAACCTCTATTCCTCATCAAAAAAGTTCTCATAAACTGAAACTGTGAACTTACCATCTTTTGAGAGATCGCCAGTTTCCTTTCCTGATTGTTTGCCCAATCGATATTTCTGACAAAAGATTAAAATTATCAACATAAAATAGGAAACTATATTTAATTACCTGAAAGTCAAAAATCAGAAATGTTATTTACCTGGAGATGACTCTTTAAGTGGAAGAGAGTCAGCCCCTTAACGCCCATAGTACGCATTATAGTCTTTGGAGTTGCCTCTACAAAGAAAAAAACATATTTCTTTTTAATTAATTACAAGAAATAACAGTTAACCAACTACTGAAGAAATAGCGGTTATGCTGCAAGATAACCAGTTTTTCTTAAATGTTTTCGAAGAGGACAAAGGAAAATTAGAGACAAAAGATCAGGAATAGAGATAAAATTTGCCTCTTCTCTTCCTTTGCATTGGAAAGTAATAAGAAATATAACATCAATGGATACATATTTGAGGCGGACTATGAACTACAGAGAAATAAATAAAGATAGATATCGCTAATTTAGGACTTTCATGGAATTAGGAAGTTGGCACATCTTTATATATATATGATAGATATAGATATAGGTACACATCAATAGAAATCTTGAAAAAAAAATTCGACAGATGATTGCAGCGACTTCTAAAAATCAAATCTTCATTTCCCAAATAAGCAAAAGAAACCTGAAAATTGAAAGCAAATCTCAAAAAGAGTGAAATTTGAGAAAATCAGCTTCCGGGCACCAACCACTAACAAAATTTCCAGGGGAAAACGGAAAATTTCATAAATAATTAAACAAAAACCTTTCGCGATTTATCACTTACAATAACCCGAATAAAAACAAAACTTTTAGAGCAGAAAAAGAGGAATGACAAAAATTTCCGAGCAGCTCAAGCGCAGTAATAAATAACAAAATTAAAAAGTAACAATAAAGGAGAGGGATAAAAGGGGAATACTTTCGGGTCCTCCGAGCTGCGCGACGGCATCAACGAAACCTCTCGTGGAGATCGGCGGTCCATCGGAGTCGCGGTTTCGGATCCGCCGTCAGCACCAGACTCGGGCTCCTGATCTCCTCCTGAGATACGGGAAACATCTCCTCCCCGGAAAAATCGGAAAATGGAGAATTACCTCGGAAATTGTAATAAAAATGTACCCTCAACAACAGTCACAGTTCCAGGTAGAGAGAGAAAGAATGGTCACATCGTATCAGGGCTGAAACTCCGAAAGATGGCTGGAGATTACAGGTATGAGGTGGAGATCGCGCACTCTGAAAGACACCGAGAAGATATTGCAATCCCGCGATCGACGTTGAGGACGATAGTTCAGTGGAGTTGATTGACAATTAAATTTGCACTAGAATAAAATAAATAAATAAATAAATAAAAATTCTAATAAAAAATGAATTAAAGGGCAAAGATGGGCCTTGAAATTATGCAAGTCTCAGTCCACTTTTGGAGATGTTGATTGTCATTGAGCGGCCTCCTTGAATTTTTATTTAGTGAATTTTTACTGATTATATAATATTTAATATTTTTAAATATGTGGATACTGATTTAGAGGCTCACAATATGACAAAAATCAATTTTATAAGGGCTAAAAGGTGCAATTATCTACAAATACTAAGATTAAATAAAATTATATATGACGATGGTCATATGATGATGATGTGTGATGATACTAGATGATGGCGATAGATGATGCCGATGTTCACATATTTATGATGATTGTGAAGATTTGTGCAGATCTTCACTTGTTTTTGTATATGGTATTCTCTTGTGGGCCCACTTATACCCCTTTACAAAGTCCACTTTCTCCCTTAATGGGCTACATCTTCTTTTTGCCTAAGTTTTCCTTCTTATATGGTGTTAGAGAATTAGGGTTCAATTCCAGCTAAGCAAAGACTAAACAATCGTATAAACGAGAGGAATTTTACTTTCATTTTTTAGACCAAGAACAAAAATTTCAATGAGCAGAATTTTGCATCAGCTATCCAAAAAGTGAGAAGAATTTTGCCCCTTCCAATTTCTCATAGCATGTATCTTATAGTGATACATATGTAGGGGCCTGCCTTTAGAGCTCCTTGGCAAATCAAAGAATCTCTTAAGGATATCTAGGGGTGGAAGATCAGGGGTTAAGGGGAGTGTTGGAGAGTAGATCTATAGGAACTGTATCCATGGCAAGATCGTTATGGAACAAAAAGTGCTCCTTAGTTTTGCTCCTCAAAGAAAAGTTGATAATGGATAAGCAATGCCATCTAAAGCCACTGTGGCTGCCAATTTGCCCACCGTTTCACTCCTTTGGTTTTGCCCTGTATGACATGCCCACTCACGACACTTTTTCTAACACAAAGGGCCCTAAGAGTGATTGAGTGGTCCTCATATGCCATCCTAGTTTTTTCTAAAGCATTTTGAAGATTTCATCACGACACTACATCCCTAGGCAAACCCTTGTCCATTAGTTGACATGCTTTTTCTCAAGAAACTCTATGTTTGTGTCGAGGGCCCTCAAGTTGATTATCCCAAAGGCAGGCTATGCATATGCATCTGAAGGAGAATAAGATAGTGTGAGGTACCTCATGCAGTGCAAGCAGGTACATCAATATACTCATGAATATTGGATGCACCCACTAAAGATAGAAGATGAAGCTTCCAGCCCAAAAGTTTCTTCCTTTGATTTCTCAAGAAATGGGGCATCCAAGGTAGCCAAACGATAGATGTCCATGTGAGAAACCCATGAGATCTTGTATGCAATAAATGGTGCCTATGGTAGTAGAAGGTACTACTATGAAGCTTCTCTTCGAGGCATTAACCAGTAGACCTACAGTCTACTTGTATCTTGGGACCCTTCTCATTGGTCCCCTAATAGATGACTTGCAGCCATTGAGGAAGAGTATCACATCATATACAGATTGATTATGCAAGATGATTGAGCTACCCCTCTTTGAGAAATCTATGGTTGACTGAGGCTTAATGCCACCACTCAAGAGAGGAGTTGACTAAGGAGCTCTTCAACCAAAATGAAGAGGATATGCAATAACGGATATCCCTATTTTGGAGCTAAAATAGTCATGAAAGTTGGTTGGAATTTCCATTCATTAGTGGGGGAAATGATTCTAAATGAGACACACATTAACTAGGTCCATAAAATTGCAAATGAACTCAAAGCACCATAGAATTTTTTGAAGGTGATTCCACTCTATCATATCAAAAGCATTTCCTCTATGTAGCTTGAAGAGGACATTGTAATGATAGAATTTGTACTCAAGGAGAAATGGTAGTTCATAAACTAACATGATTTTGTTATGATTATCTCCTTCCTTGACAAATTTGTATTTCTCAAGAAAGACGAGTGTTTCAAATAAATATCTTATCTGAGATGTCATGGTCATGGATACAACCTTTTATCACCCACTGTAGAGATTAATGGGCCAAAAGAATGTTAGGTTGGCCACGTTTGGGTATATATCTATGAATGTGGGTTTCCAACTGATGAAAGACTTTGTGATGGAAGCTATCCTTGATAGCATGAACAAGTTCTATGCTAATGATGTTCCAAGAGGATATATAGAAACTAATTGAAAAGCCATTGGGTCTGGGTGCTCGATTCCTACTCATCAAGAAGACTACATCTTTGTTCTCTTCTCAAGTTGGAATGTCCATGATGATTGAGGAGAGCATGTCCTCCAAAATCTCAATTGACTTGGAGGTAGAAGGGGACAAAAGTACTCAATATATGTCTCCTACTTTTGAGATGTATGTTGATCATACTCCTCTAGTAGAGATGTAACATATGTTTCAATCAATCATGAAAGAAAAATTTGTTTCTATCACCCTTATAAAAAACATTGAATGTGCCATATTGGGAGATAATATATCTTCTATCATGTCATGGCCTCATCTAACTGCTTGCACATTGCAATGCGCCTTTGTCCATTAAGCTTATCCATGCCTCTCAACTTCCTCTAGCTCAATTTTGAGTGCTTCAATCTTGATGTGAACATTGCCATATACATGCTAATTCTAGCATTTGAGGTTCCTCAGCTTTGTGATCAAGGTTCTCTAGTGGCTACATACAAAGCCCTAGAATCCCTCATGTTGAAGCCACATTGTTTGAAATATTAATGGAGGTCTGAGAATACTAGAACTTGAGTGAAGTAGAATGAGGATCAAGAAAATATCTTATAAATAACGAGAAAAGAGTGTGAATAGGGTGTTTCACTATGCCAAGGCTATCAGTAAAACATTTATCTATGCTCTAATATATCTATGCATCCCCTTGTCTCTTTTTGCACCATGTCCATGATGAAGCGTGAGCAAGCGTTCATTAAAAAAAAATGTCTACGCGTCAAAATAAATACCAAATTCACTTAAATTAAGATTTAATTAGAATAGAGGTGAGTAAGTTGAATCCATTGAGAATTAGGGAAATTTCTTGAGAAGTCTATAAATTTGATTAAATTAGACCAAAAATTGAAATGACAAATCAGAGAAAATATTTTCAGAAAGAAGACTCAAAGATCTATCCACGGAATTAGAAATCACTTGATTTGGACTTTTATTCACGGAGAAATCAAAGAGCGAAGGGGTAAAAAATTGTTCATGAAGTGAGAGAAAATGATGAAATTAAATAAAATTATCCTAATCTAAACTTTGAAATTGAAATCTAATGTTAAATGATAAAGGATTGGGACCACGTAATCTAACCCAAAATCGTGCTCGAAATGGTCCAATTAATTCCTAGATCAAGGCTTTTTATTCGTTGTTTCGAAAAATAGATCTTCGAAGTTCAAAAGGTGAATTCTCCCTATTATTTCAATGAAATCTTGACTGCAAACACTCCTTGAACGTGTAAATGAGTCTAGAAGATGATTTAAGCAAGAGATTTAAGGATTGAGATGACTATAAGGTTTGATTAATCAAAACATCTAAGAATGCATACACCATCGAAGAGAGAGAGTATAAAAGATAGAGAATTGGGCGTAGCCATTGGATCCTCTTCTTAGATGCAATCGATAATTACAATTAATTGTAAGCAGTCGAATCATCATTAATAAGTCTTGATCACCAGATCTATGATGGAGTCCCAAGATTTCGTTGCGTCATTACATGAAAAGTTATTGTCATGTGACGAGGCGTTTTATGCGGTCGTTAAAACACACAAATGTCGGTCAAACAAAATTTATAATTCTGAACTCACAACAACAAAGATATAAAATCAAGTATAGTGTAAAGATCAGGTCGATCCACAGAGAACACGATTGATTTTGATTGCAAAGTTGACTTGGTCAAACTTAGGTTTAATTATGGTTTTTAAGAAATGAATTTATACTCTTATTAATGGAAATGATAGAATTATATCAGAGAAGACATTTTAAGACTTTAGAAATTGATTTTAAGAAAACATATCAAAATTCAAGGTCAAAGCATTGACATTGACCAACAGTTGACTTTCTGAAAATAAGAGAATAAAAAGAGCTTAAAATATTACGAAAAATATATATTCAGAAACTAGAGAGAAAATGGAAATTATTGATATAAAATTCGTGATTTTTTCAGAAGAATTGGATTTATGATGAATTATTGAAAAATCAAAGATAAAAAAAATCCTCAAATGAACACTTTGGTGAAAATCTTCAAATTGTCTAACCAAATGATATCCAAATCTTAAAATTCTCATATGAATGGAAAACTAAAAATCAGAGGATTCCAAAGACACCAAAATTATCAAATTTCACCTTCTTTTTTAAAAGTAATTGCACCCGCAAGTCAATGTTTAAATTCATATTGAAAATGAACAGTAGATGGTCAAACATTAAAGTGAAGGGCCAAATGATGATGAAATTTTACGATTTTGCTATCCACGGAAAGCTGATGAAACAAGAAATCAAATGAAACAAGAAATCAAATAAAACTAGAATCGAATGATTCTGATTTAAGATCACGAAGAAATCCTTATTTCAAAATCAGCAAAATTCATGCTCAAATTTGGGTGAAATGAAGATCAAAACGATCTTTAAAACAATATTAACCTACCAAATCAACTCTAAATCACAATTATTGCAATAAGAATGATCGAATCACACTACTAACCCGATTGATGCAAAGATTTGGCTTCAATTCACGCGGATTGAAGAGTATTCGATCGATTTCGTCTTCGACGTGACTTGGGCATTCAAGGGGAGATTTTGATCAATCCTTGCAATAAATTGCGACTAATGCTGCCTCAATGTGATCGCAATTGAGTCTAGAATGCGGGGGAATCACGATGAACTCAAGATATGCCTTCAAAATTGCTTAATTGCTTCACGATTAATCAAGAGTTAAGATACAAAGAGGGAAGAACATCATTTTATAAGGAAATGTTGCGCGAAAATCGCGGGCCATCCGATTCGGTGAAGACCGATCAATGGTCGCGATCGCGCGATGATTGTGGGCCACGATCCCACGATCCGACGATAATCGCCCTTCCAATCTTGATCGGAAGCCTCTGATGCGTCCACGTGTCGCCCACGATCGCCGAAATCGCGATTAATCTCAAGCGTTCTATTTCACTTACGCGATCAACGGCTCCCATTTGTGCACGTGCCTTGATCTTTGATCGTGTGGACTCTGGTTCACGTGATCGAGGTATGTCCATCATCACGATCACATCCGACGCACCACGCGATGCCACGTCACCTACAAAATTAAGATTCCGCGGGAACATAGTCCCACACGGAAGAAATAGAGGAAAATGATGCGTATAAAATGGGAAAGGCTTTTACGCCTTTGCGTTACCGCCCCAATAAACTTACCTGGGCCCACTATACCCATGGGCTCATCACTCACCAGCCCGAAGACCATCTTGCCATGTGGCCCCACCCAAGCGTCCGCGTGGACTCGCGTGGCCCTGCCACGTGTCCCCGCCACGCAAGCGCTCGCGTGGGGCCGCGTGGCGTTGCCACGTGGCCTTGCGTGCCATGTTCAATATGTGCGGGTCCCACGCCGTGCCACGTCAGCTTTGCCGGTCCTGTGGAGAAATAAACCCCCTTTTTGCCATTTTTAAATGAATTAAAATTCTTAAAAAAATCAAAATAAATTCTGGAAAAATCCAGAAAATTAAGAAATCAATTTTTTAGAAATATAACTCCTTTTTGATTCAAATTTTCTCTATTGGATCACAAATTTCTTCATCTTTAATATTATGTCATCTAAAAATATAAATTAAAGAAGCATTTAAGATGAATTCAAAATATTCATAGATAATTCTTAAGAAGTCTATTTTATATCATCCAAATATTCTCTTCTTGAAATTAAATCTTCTAATCATCTAAGGAAAGTAATTAATTTCTATTTATTTAACCTTGGGAAAGATTAAACATCCATAAAGCACATAATTAAGCCTAAATAATGCATAAATATGAACTTTAGTAAAATGGCGTACCAATGGAGGAAATTCATAAAACTTATGATAGCATGCATCATAATCACATAAAATAAGCATAAATATTAGTTAAATAAGATAAGAATTTAAGTTAAATATGCATGTTATCATCATTCAACGACTATTGCTCGATTTCCATCGAAAGCTTGAGTTGCCACCACGCTTCCATGGGAGTCTATCGAGTGCACTTAAGCTCAGCCGTTATAACTCCCCAAATGAACGGTTGAGATCTGTCGATGCTTATAAAGGGAATTGACATCCAGTAGAATATCGTCACGTACCCCTTGTCTTTAAGTAATAATCAATGGCCTAGATTATCCTTATATCTTCACTCTGATCCAATGCTTATTAGCACGCCACATCATCTGAATCAAAAGAAAAAGATTCCACATTGAAAAAATTTAAGGAAGACGATAGGTATTAAAGACTAGTGGGCTTGTTAAATAAAATCGGCCCATTTAAGGGCACTTACGGCTAATGATGCTTGTTATACACGTGCCACGTGTGCACCACGTGGCATGCGCAAGCGTCGTCACATGGTGTCATACAAGGGTGCACGTCACCTCAACTTCCACATCAGCCCACACTTATAAAACGATTTTTTTATCAATTTAGTTAAAATTAATTCAAAATAAATTTAAAAAATTTTAGAAAAAATTTAGAAAAACCCTTAAAAATTAAAAAATTTATCTCTTTCAAGATCCAACTCCTTTTTAATCTACATTTTTTTTATCAAAAATTAAAGAATCTATCATTCGATGCATTTAAGAAATAACAAGAGAAAATATTTTTCACTTAAAAATACGCTCATCTTCTTTGAAAAATAAAACTAAAAAAGTAGATGAGTATACAAAAAATATTTTCTCTTATTATTTGTATTTAAACTCAAATAAAATCTCAACTGTAAATGGGGATAATCTATTTTAAATTTTAACTTGATTTATATATGATTAAACCTTAAAATAATCATTTTGACATGTTTGATGTAAAATGCATAAAATGGAGAATGTTCACTCAAAGTATGATAACATGCATAAGATTAGAATGATTTATGGCTTAAAATGTACTAATAATCATGTAATCTCAAGTATAAGTTGCATGTTATTAGTCCAATCATCTCTCGAAGGCAGCATCTTGATTAGTATTGTAAGAAATATGACTTCTTTTAACACCTCCATGTGACAGTAGTAGGGAATAAAATCCATTGTTTTGATCTATGATCAACGCCCCTTGTGACCCTACGTGAAATTTATAACTAAAGTGTGGCTTTTCAATTACTTGCTTCTCATTAGGGCTCATTTGGGTGCCATTGGCCACAAGAAGGCAGCCCCAAAAACGTATAATTGACACCTCATTGCCCCTTGTTGACGTCATCAAGTCACAACAACATTATTGCCTATGTGGTACCTCCACATCAGCTCCTTTGCATTCATGTCACCACCACATTATCAATCTTATTGTCACATCCTTACGCTTGTGCGGATTTGACACATAATCACTACATTGACAACTCACTGCCACATCATTGCCACGTCAGCCTTATTGGTTTAAATCAGCCCTTCATTATATTGGCACCTCTATAGGACTAATTAACATCCTTTGACCATGAAATATTATTTGATTTCTTATTTTTTTGTCCTCTTAACCTACACAAAGTACAATTGAAAAAAGATTTGAATCCATTGGATGTTGTTCAACTTCTAGTTTCCCCTCCTCAAAGGTTCGTTTATACTCCGATACTTCTCTTTTTACCCACTCAATGCTTGTTGTCAATTCACCTCTTCTTCTCATCATTCCTTCAAGGAATTCTCTCTTTACCTGGTGCATGTCATTGATTCACCTATTCTTCTCATCATTCCTTCAAGGAATTCTCTCTTTACCTAATGTGTGTCATTGATTCACCTATTCTTCTCATCCTTGCCTTGGAACATTATCTCTTTACCCCTCATTACTTTTCATTCATTCTCTCCTTCCTCATCCCAACCGTGACTAATTCTCTTTTTACCTCCTATGTACCTATCCTTGATTCCCTTCTCCTTCCTTTTTTTCTACTTGGGTAAATTCTTTCTCTACTTCCTCATCGTGTATCATCAATTTGTCTCCTCCTCTCATCCTTGCTTTGGTAGTTTCTCTCTTTACCCATGAGTGTTTGTTGTTGATTCACCTCTTCTTCTCTGAATTATTTTTCAACTCCTTTTATCTGATTTTTGTTGATCTCCACCAACAGCACTTGCATAATTAAAATCTTGGATTTCACCTCCTTCAATTCTAGCATTTCATTGTGCTAATCAAGAAACTAGTTCACCTCCTTCAATAGCATTTCATTTTTCCTTCCATTGGTCAAGTATCAAAAACTTTACCCTAAGTCAAATCATTGATGAAAGAAACAAAAGTTCCTCTTTGATTTTCCCTTGCGGTATCACCATGTGGGCCTACACATTGACTCCCATTAAATAACACAAAAGACATCCATTATTCCTCTAATGTCATTCCCCAATATCGACATCAGCTTACTCTCAAGAAACTTTGTTGTTGATTATTGTAAAAATCAAAGATAGCATATGATATTTTATATCTATGACTTGGCCCCTATGGTCTCAACCCCTTTCCATGCAATTACAACAAGAATTTGTGAATGGTAAAGCATTTACAAGTTGCCTTTAAAGATTTAGCACAAATGGAAAGTCAAACATGGCAAAGACCCTAGCTTTGGAGATTGAAGACTATCGCTCCTCCTCCTCGAGCCCTATTCATGGGGAAAAAAGTCTTGATTGGGGTTCCTAAACCCACATCACAAAAAAGTTTCTTTAAGCCTTAAAAAGTGTCTTGACCACTATGGACCATAATTGGTGAGGAACTCCACAAAAAGAGAAGAACCAAAGACATACCAAAGCAATACAATATGAGATGGAATGCAAGAATAATAAGCCATCCATGTCTAGTGAACAACATCTGGATTCTCTACTGAAAGTTCAAAGCTCTCATCTTATATGATATACCAAAAAGGGAGGCATTCATGATATTATAGAGTTAAAGAGACTACCCTTGGCGTGGCCATTAAAAATTTTCTTGTTTTCAAGCCATTTGACTTAGCCAATCCCATTTTCACTCTCATTAATTGTTTCCATTAATCCACAATACATTCCCCCATTTCTGCTAATCCATTCACCTCTCATTAAAATGATTTGAAGTTTCAAATTTTAGAAAATTATTTCTTTGAACACATTTGACCAAGAATATCTGACCTTCATAAAATTTCTCATCTATTTTGAAAAATATATTTTCAACAAATCCTTGCCCTCCATTCCCTTTAAAAGAACCCTTCAAACCACCCACACCCGCTTTTTTGTGGCCGATGACCACAAAATTCCCCCTACTTTCAAGGAGGAAGTCACACCCCAACACCTTTCTCTTCATTTAACCACTTTTATTCCTCCCTCCAATCTCTTTTTTTCTCTCAAAGAAAGGAGTAATCAAGAAGGAGATTTTGATTCAACCGCATCAAGATCACATCATTCAAGAATCTCTAGCAAGGTACTCTCATTCCTCTCAAGAATCTCCATCAAGGTACTCTCATTCCTCTTCAATTGTGCGATCGAATCTATGAAGTTCAAGGTTACTAATCTTGCAAATTCACACCATCCCTTCATCAAAATCTATCTTTTACACTTCCCCATTGTAAAATTTTGACTCTCCTATTTTGTCCCACATCAGTTTGAGATATAGTTGGACATAAAGTGTACCAAAGAGACTAAGTTTGAAGGGGCTAAATGGAGCTTAATGGGCCATGACCATTAAGATAATTTTATCAAATATTTTCCTGTATCCATTATAAATAAAAAAATGAAGCCGATGTCAAGTGTTTCAAGTTAACTGATTGAGATTCCTCCTAATCTATCTTACTGTTTCTGGATTTTCACTATTCATGGTCTTCATATTTAATTAAAAATTAATAAATGACTCGACCCATTCTCTAATTCAATAAATGATACCAACAAACAAATCTTACTTGCCTTTATAAATACTGAAAGAAGAAAAGATGTTTCAAGATTTATCTCTACATCAGGAAGTGCACATGCAACACTCACAGAGAATCAAAAGATAGGGAAGGGGAGGGGGACAGAGAGAGGGAGAGAGATAGATAAAGATAGCGATAGAGATAGAGAGAGATAGATAGATCGATAGAAAGGCTAGAGAAAGAGGGTGAGAGAGAGAGAGAGAGAGAGGGAGACCTACGCCCTTCCTGAGGGCATGCTGGCATTGTCAAATTTTAGTGGCTGAGGGGCAATAGAGTGAAACGGAGAACACTACTCAGAAAGAGAAAGAGAGGAGAAAGACAACAAGCAAGATATCAAAAAGCGGGAAAAGCTAGCATGATGGCAAGAAAAAGAGAAATCATAGATATTAATATTTACACAGCACAGACTGCGACAATGCACAGCAAAATTTTATATCCATTAATATTATGTTCAAGTTAGATCCATTAGAGCAAATAGCAAATGACATACGATTGTTGTAGAAGTACTTCAATTGTAGAATTGAACTATGAGGCGTATCATAAGAGTTTCTCTCTCTCTCTCTCATAGACAGGTTTATCAAGGTCCTTGCATGATTCAGCTTTCTCTTTCCATTTTGAAACCCACTTATTGGCCCAAACCTTATTTTCCTAAGTCATCAATCAGATAAAAAATAAAGAAAAAATGACGGAAAAATAAAAAATATTTTTTTATCAAAATATGACGGAAAAATGTACAGAGGGAGAAGCATAACTCAGCTTCTTCCAGATATTGCCTTTTATGCCGGATCAGGTTTCACTATCCCATTAAGCCTCCAGCCCCCCGGACCAGCCGATGCAAATGCCTAAATATGGTCATATGGCAGTAAAATTAAAATACTATTTATTTTAGAAGAAAACCATTGAAATCAATATGCAACGAATTTAATAATTCTGATTCATTTACAAAACGGACATACATTTCTTTCCGAATTTGCATATATGTGTTGTTCAATAAACATGAACTTTAACCCAGTCCCTTTTCAATTCCTCTTATTCACTAGTGATCAAAACATCAAAACATGAGTGCAATTTCTTCTTAATCGTTTGGTGCAGTCCAACAGGATCTACAGTGAGGTTACACCCTTTCTAAGTTAAGATGGCATCAATTCTGTGAGATGTATCAATGATAGAGTAAAGTTTGTACCACCTTTCAAGTCACTTTGAAATGCTCCTGTTTTGATCATGAAATACCTAATTTTATAAGCAAGTTTACCTCGATCCATGATTTCCCACTGGCCTCAAGCAATGCGGCATTACACGTTTTTAGTTCAATTGACGCCCCACAAAGCATTGATGCTGCCTCTTCCCATCCCTTGTTATGGCCCATACACCTGAAATTTGATTATCAATAGTTGATCTTGATTCTGTAATAGATTATTTGTAGAATCACGGAGAAAAACCTCACATTACAGTAAGAATTTCATCGCCAGAGTGCTCACAAATGGCCTTCTGGAGGTGGTCTGCAGTTTGCCCGTCCATCGCCGCAATTGAGTAAAAGCTTGGGATGTAACGGACTTCTGCTTCCAGAAAATTTGGTGCATGCTCTTGCATCAGAAGGAGAGTTTCCTTGGTTCTTGTCGCATCACTGCAGAAGCCGCTAGTCAATTCCATTTCAATCAAAGGCATTGGTATCAGTTTATATTATGCGCATGTTCAAGTGATGTATCGTGCCATAAACATCATGCCCTCTCTTGAGAGATCTAGTAGACTATCATCCATACGATTTTCTGAAAGAAAACTTGAACGATATCCTCCACCATAACAAGAGAATGAGATTCATCCCTAGGATAGATAATTACAGCCATATTCATGTCCAAAAATCAATAATTGACCATTAAATATTGGAAAAAATGCTCCATTAAAATTAGAAGAAACTACATCACGCGAAAAAGCACGTGATATACTCCAAGAAAAATCAAATTATAACCCAATACCTTGACAAGATGAGCTCCGGAATCCAACCCAGCTGATGAAGCTTGCGAGATACTGCAATGGCATCATTTCTCCCAGCTTTGCTGAGGGGACGATCATGATCTGCGATTAAAATAGATTCCATAGTCAGAAATCATTTTTGTTGACTTCAAAGATAGTACTCAAATTGACTTTTTTTCTCAGGGTATTGAGTTTTTAGTTTTATAATATCGAAATTGATTTTTTATCAATAGAATCAAAATATATTAAAAGCATCTAGTTATTGAAATACGCTGTTGAAAATATTAGAAACTATAAAAACGGTTGGAATTTAGGATGCATGAGACCCATTCAGAAATTCCAGAGATAAGATTTTCACGGATAAAAATACGGGGATTTCTCGAAGAAAAAAGCAACCTTTGAGAGATCGATCCGACCAGGAGCTTTTAGCGTGCCGTAGGAGAATCAAACGGCGGCGGACGAGGCTTTTGGAAGATTGTTCCTCAGCAATCTCGGGTTCGACTGCAGTGGAGAAAGAACGTGGTGGGGGAATCCCGCGACAGCGTCTGGATGGTGAATAGAGAGGTGAGAGAAAGGGGGAGGAGGGAGAAGCTGGGGTTTGGCAGCAGAGTATTCCACTCATACTCCTCTCTCTTTCTTTCGCTCTCGCTCTATCTTTTCTCTCTCTCCTGCCTAATTTTGCCCATAGAAAGAGGAGATTGTTCGGAATCCAACCCAGCTGATGATTTTTTTTTCAGGGCTAGCAAGTATAATTTGTATAATGAAAAATTTATGATGAGATCCCTAGTCTTTAAACATTTATGTTCGTGGGATATTTGAGAGATACATCGAATTATCTAGAAAGAATAGCACTATCTGATCAGACTCATACCATGAATATGGTTGATCTTATAGCCATTAGTAGTGAAACACTAAGGAAAAATAATGGATGCTCTTTCGAGAAAGAGTTCACTAAATTAACCTGTAGGAATCCCTGAATGGTAATAATACCTAACTGTCAATCAGGTTGATTCATGTCACAGTTGGGTATGTAGTCCTTTGTCATGAGGCACCAAAGACATCGTGTGAATTGATGATCGTATTTTGATTATGGCTTACAAATCCCTAGCCATGGTATATCTAAAACATCATATATTAGAAATGCCATGAAGTTCTCGACATGTATGTGGCTTGGAGAGACTCCACCAACCACTGACTTTGGTCTAAGTGATGCCCTTGTTACTGATAACATGCAATCTTAACATTCAAAAACATGCTTATTAATACAAATTAAGGCATAAAACATTCCATTCTCATGCATGTTATCATACTTTGAGTGCATTTCTATCATTTCATACAATTTTAAGTTATAATCTCAAAATGCTTTAATTTAGGGTTAATTATGATGAATTAGAGATAAATAATTTTTAACCTATATTTACTTGAGATTATAAGTAATTTTTAAAGTTAAATAATGAGAGAAATCATTTTTATAAACATACATTTAATTTTCTAAAGTTAAAATCTTAAAGAAATGAATGTATTTTTGAAATATAAATTAAATATCTTGTTCTTTAAATATTTTGAATTTTTATAATGATAGATAATTAAATTTCAGATCCAATGAAAAAAATATAGATTAATTTGAAGTTATAATTTGAAAATTATGAATTTTCTAATTTTTAGAGATTTTTTCGGAATTTTTCTAAATTTTTTATGAATTTCTAAGGATTTTATGGAATTAAAAATCGATTTTTCTAATTTAAAATCTTCTTTTCATATTATTTTAAGTGCAGAGATGACGTGGCGCGATCAGAGCCGTCCGATTAGATCGCGATCAACGATCGCGATGAGGAGCGGCGTGACATCATGAGGAGCGTCCAATCGCACGTGACCCTTATCAACTGTTGATCTTCACTTACTCGATGAGAACACGTGACGAAATCAAGGTTCACCGGATCAACTTCATCTCGACTGTTGATCACAAGAGTTATAACGATCGAGATTAAAACGCTCGAAAACGTATCTGAGGCGTCCGATCGCGATCCAACGGATGCGTTTCAAAGCGTTTTATAAAGCGCGATCACGTGGCTTCATCTGAGTGCTCGATCGACGATCCAACGGCTGCGATATAATGGTAACGATCTGCATTAATGCGATCAACCAGAGCTCTTGATTGCTGATGAAACGCTCCATTGGACGGTTACGCCCAAATATACTATAAATTGAGATGTTCTTCGACATTTTGATGTATTCTTGGATGATTTCATTAAATTGATCTATCTACACCCTTCCATCCTTGAATCTCTCGCTTCTAATCTCTTCTAAACTCGTTTCCGTGTCCATGGAGTGATTAAAAGTGAGATTTCGTCGATTGATTAAGGAGAATTCGTCTCTTGAACACCGACGATCGTTTTTCGAAATCGCGGAATGAAAAGCCTTGAATCCGGCAATTAATTGGATCATTTCGATCACTATCTCGGGTTAGAATACGTGTTTTCCCTCTAATCTTTCGTCATGTATAATCAATTTGTAATTTAGGATCGTAATTCAGTTTAATTTAGTCTTTAATTTTGGTTTTTCGTTCTTCTGATTTTTGGAAATTTCTCTCTACTTCGCTCTTTGATTTCTCCACGAATACTAATCCAAACCGAGTGATTTTTGATTATGTGGATTTGTCTTTGAGTTTATCTTTCTAAATCTACCATTTTTCCTAATTTCTATCACCAATTCATTGTCCGATTTGATCAAATTTCAAAAAATCTCTCGAAAATTTCTTATTTTTTGTGTGGATTCGACCCTTATTTACCATTATACCCTTCAATTCATGATTAAATCATTAAATTTGTAAATTTGGCTTTATTGTTGACACGAATCGGTGTGCAATTAATGACCGCATCGATTCGTTCCGTCAGTTACATACACGAATAGAAACATGAGTAGTCCTAGAGCAAGTCCACCAAACTAAAGGGTTCCTCTACCTCGGTGTTGTGTCATACACTAGCTTTTAGTTCCTCCTCATCGATAAGTAGGCCTACAGTGTCTCTAGAAACTCAGCTTAAGGTGACTTTGATAGTAAGTCTATAATAGGGGAGGACCATGCATGAGTTTGTAACTCTTATGTTTCAACCCAGACGTTTACTTTTGGGTGTTTGATTTAGTCTCTTTTTTGGGGTATGTCATGGTTATCTCTAGAGCTATACCCTAAGATATGGTTATCTCAATATATGTATCCCATACATATCGTGTGTGATATGTATAAATATATGATAAAACCAAAGCAACCAAAATTAAGGAATCCTACAATAGGTTTATTTATATTCTTGGTTTCTTATTCAATTTAATAACAACATGTTTAAATAAATAAATCCAATTCATTATAAAAATTAATCATATAAATATTTTTAAAAATAAGCATGACATTATCCTCAATAATCAAGAAAAAAATCATTTAAACACTTTTAAATGAGTTATGGAATTTAATTGATTCAAAATAATTTAACTCTTAAATCATTCAATTGAAAAAATCTAAAATAAATATTTTATGAATTCAATGACATGAAAAAATTTAAAAATTAATTTATTTGAGTTAATGAATTCGTTTTCTATTTTTTTTGAGTTTTTCAGAATTTTTTTAGATTCATTTAAAAAAATTGAATTTTTAATTATTTTAAAATTTCAAATATGAAATTTTTAAGTTAAATTGGATAAATATCAGAAACTGCAAGCTACCCAATTGGCAACAGACTCTTGGCGCCACGAGAGACCTGGGTTTGAATCCTAGCTCCCACTCTAAATCCAAAATGCATTATGGAACAGGTCCAAGCTAAGTAGGGCCGGTCCAGGTTAGACTCTTACTAACTGGCATTAACCTGGTCCGGCTAGGTTGGGTTTGTTAGGTCTAATCTTTATTAAGTGGACATAGTTATGTATTATTGTGGATTAGCTATCATTTAATCTCATTAAGTGATTCAATTATATTTAATGTGTGGATTACGACATTCATTTATGTGTGTGGAGGTTAATTATGTGTAGAGGCAGTAAATCAGTCATTAGTCATTAATGGGCTGATTAATGACTGATTAGAGGCTTAAGCTTTCCTCATCTCTATAAATAGGAGGCCATAATCCACTTGGATAACCTGATGCTCATAACCCTCAAGAGAGCATCTCATTTCCTGTAGAGATCAGGAGGTTACATCAGGGATATTCAAGAAGGCTATTCTCCGCTTCAGTAATCTACTTCGGATGAAGATTAATCTGGTGAATCCAGGTATGCGTTTAATTCTATTTTATGAATCTGATTATTCTGATGAATCATGATGCATACTCAAGTTCCAACAAGGTCCACTTGACTCGGTCAGCCCGATTGACCATTATTGATTTAAAAAAACTTCTAACGTGAGTGAAGTTACATGTGTCCCATGCTGTGGTAGAACAGGAAGGGGAGATAGAAGCAAGATTCATTGAATAATTGTCATAAAAAGATAAAATAAACTCAACTACGTCCATTTTCTTGAACAAATCTGAACTAGATAAATGAAGAGTAACTCAATCGTTTGACGCAATTTCATTCTATTCAAGATTGATTCCAAAGCTCTCCATCTTATCTTTATTTGAAGAATTATTCCGTAGCGAAGTAGCAACTGCTACCCCTGTAATCCGCCAATGGCTTTTCAAGTACATATCCTTCAATCTCTCCTTTATTTCCGAACGTTTGACTACTTTTCCTTCAACTCTCTCGTCCTTTACCAGACACTTCGGAGTCTGGGCTGCCATAGTTGTTGAAACAAAGGCTATGGAGGGAGCTATGATCAGGTTAAACTTATATTGTACGCTTTGATGGCATAGGCTGTTTGAGTAATTGTGAGTGGGAGCTGAGCGGCAGCGGCGAAAAAGGTGACATATGACCAAGGGCTGTTGAAATACGTTTCCCGTAGCTCTCTCATCCATTGTCGGCTTCTTGAGCTGAAATAATTGCTGATGTCTTCGTAGATTTTGCCTCCGTGAAAGTTGTCAATTCCCATGCACAAATTCTGGAAAAGATGGATCACTTCTTCAGTGGTAAGATTGTTGTCCAGAATGCCTGTCTTTATGGAAGAGAGCACTGCCACATCTTCCGGCGAGCCAATGAGGTAGTTCATGAGCACGGCATAGCTTGAGGCCTCCTTGCCCGTTGGCAAATAGCCTTGCTTGAAGGCGATCAAGTTTTGCAGATACACTTCTGTGTTTCGATTGATTTTGTGACAATTAATTCTCATTTTCCCGTTTTTCAAAGGAAACTTTCAGACCCCGTTCTTGTCTCCCTACAATCTTTGCGCCTTTTCTCTTAAGTTGGGCAAGTCCGGGAATGTCACACACACGCGAGTTTGATTCGCCGCCACCAGAAGCTTGAGCAGGAGCTCTAGTGGGAAACATTTCCTAGAGTAGCAGGTCCACAAGATGTAGTGGATCTTTAGAATCGAAAGCTGGGGTCTCTGAGTTGGGAGAGTAAATGTCTTTCACAAACATGAAGAAATTTTTCTCCAAAGGACTTAGACCGAGATGAGGATCTAAATACTCGGAAAGCTGGTGGAGAACGATGAAGGGGATTTGGTTTTCAAGTAACAATATATCTCTTTGAACGGCATGTACTATATACTAGTCGATCTTATCATGCTTTTTTTTTTGAAAAGATTCGGGTCATAAACTCAATCTGAAAGCACCCATCCAGTGTCATCACTTTAACAAACTCCGCGTCATCGCCTAAACCTGAGAGCTCTTGATAGGATCTTCTTGCCTCGTCCTTTATTTTTCTCACCGCACCCAAACAGCCCTCTGATGTAGGCCACACTGTAGCCCAGGAACCCATTTTCTACTATTATGGGCAAGTTCTTATTAGAGGCCCATTTAAAGCTTTTTGGTTCTTGGGAGAATCCCTAGAACCTGACACATCTATCAGAAAATCTCCTCGGGACCAGAAATATTTATGACATGCCTTGGAAACTACAAATATCTTTCTAGAGAGGCCTGACAAGGCCTAGAAGATTCCTTTTTGCTTTTGTCACTTCTATCTCTGACACATGCATGCTGTCAGAGTTGTATTTTCAAGACTTTTGTGTTGTCTTTTCATGGGTCTTATCACTTGGACGACCCTTCACTTTTTGAGGCCTATATAAGGCCCCTCATTGTAACACTTGAACTCACAATTTGAAGTTATCTCTTTTGAGAGCTTTGCTTTCTTTTGTGAGTGTTCTCCCTGTTGAGAGTGCTTAAGTGTTTGTGGATTCAAGCACAACCCCTTGTGGATTTAAGGGTTGAAGAGGTTAGTTCTGTGGATTCAGACTCTAACCCTTCTTGTAGATCAAGGCTTGTGGACTCAAGTCTCTGTTCTACATTTATCCTGCGCTAAGGCTGCGTCACCCTCCCATTTCTTTCCCTGAAACCCCTCGAGTAGATCGTCGATGTACTGCCATTTTTGCCGTTGTATGGCTTTAAGGTGCTCTTTGCCGTGATGATATGGTCCAAAAGATATGATCGTTGGTTCGTAGGCGTTGGCGTGAGGTCCCGGATATGGGCGGGAACTCTGAAGATTGTCGAAGAAGGCTTCTCCGGGTTTCCTAGCCAATCGAAGACCACTCTCCGAGTACAACATTGGTCCACCTTGAAGTTGCGAACTCCCAGTCGCAATGTCTTGAATAGAACGGCGACATAGACATGTGTGGCTTTATGCTCCAGTATACCTCTGTCATCAGAAGAGAGTGCTGCGACGTCTGCGGAATCTTGAAAGAGGGAGTTCATGAGCACGACGTAGCCGGAAGCATTGAGCGTTGCTCCATTGTAGTACTGCTCGAATGCAATCAGATTTCCGAAACATTTATTGGTGTCCCCTGTTATCTTCAAAGGATTCATGGTAATCAAGCCGTTGGAAAAAGACACTTTGAGACCCCGTGCTTGCTCGTTTTTCTTCAACTCCACCCCTCTCTCCAGGAGATTGCTCAGGCAAGAAATTAACTCTTGACCTGAAGCTGGAGGTTGCCGAGACGAGGACTTATCATCGTTAAACGCAACGAGGCCGAGCAGGTGAAGCAGATGGATCGGTCGAGCAGTGATGGGGAACGAATCGTCAGGGTTAGGAGAATATATGTCCCTTATGAGCCACAGGACTTGATCACGCAAAATGGTATGTTTCTGCTGAACTTGCCAAATCGCTTCCAGAACAGTAAAGGGAATCTGATTCTCAAGGAGCATCATCTCCACGAGAATAGGGTCGATTTCCGCCCTATCAAGATTCGGACGCTCTACATCACTGATAAGCCTGTTCATGACCTCTACAAGAACGCAACCGTCACGAGTCATAATGTTTACGAATTGCTCGTCGTCTATTTCCGGGAGACCCTGGTAACAGGCTTTTGCGTCGTCTTTGATCGTCCTAAGCACCTCCAAATAGGCCTCCAATGTTTTATTATTCCTGTTCAAGAGACTATCAATGTACTTACCTTTGGCATCTTCCATGGCTTTGAGCTCCCCCTTCCCGTGATGGTATGGACCAAAAGAGATTGCTTGGCATGTGCTTTCGTATTTCATAAGGGACTCTAAATATTGGGACGTCAAATTTTCGTATCTCGGGCTCGATGTTGATGATGATACGGTCCCAAGATTTTTCACCTGAACAATCCAGAATATTTGAATCATGAGTCCCGTTGCTTTTGTGAATATTGATGAAGCCAGAAACGACATCAATATGAGGAAATTGGGAATTCATCATACATATTGAACTTATTAAACATACTGCTCGGTTCGAATTTCAAACAAAATATTTCTATGAAATTGGTGGAATTGACCGGTTCATAAGGATTTAATTCGGAGCAGACGAATCTTTTTTTTCAAGGTAATGAAGGCCATTAATGATTCAAGAGCTAATTGGAGAATTTCTTCTATTTTTTCGAACAAATTTTGTCATAATGAGAGGCATACCTTTTTCAATCGCCATTTATGCCAAACAACTGTGCTCCTTATGAGAGCCTCGAGAACGATGACTCAAAATCTCCCCATCTGCTCTCTTTGACAGATATTTCTCCATTTTTTTATTGCATGCCTCCTTCTACAAGTTAAGACTTCTTCTTCTGACTTCAATCAGTCAAAGGACTGTAGTTGTTTAAAACTTACGGTCAGATATTTATAATAGCGTCGCGACGAGCGGTGAGGTGAAGAGGAGGGAGGTGCCAGAAACTTGCTGATAACGACTGACGGAGATGCAACAGTTGGGTTTGTCGACGGCGTCGGATGGCCCTTACTCTTGGGGATACTGCTGTAAGGAGGAGGTGGATGACCTGGGAGATCACTGCGTCGACAGCACGCAGTGGCTCGGCGTAACCGGCAAGAAGTACTACGGCAGAAGACCGATGCTGATCTCATAATGAGTAGGTCGCTGCATAAGATCTCTCTTTACATGTCTTGCTCCGCTGATTTCTTTTAAAGCTTTTACACCGTGCTTCAGCAACTACAGATACGGGCCAGCCGGAGAAGCGATAGGAGTGGATCTCCTGAGCAACCCTGACCTAGTGGCCTCCGACGCAGTCATCTCCTTTAAGACGGCTCTCTGGCGCAGGATGACTCCGCCGTCGCCCAAACCGTCGGCCCATGACATCATCACCGGAGCATAGACGCCGTCCGCCGCAGACGTCGCCGCCGGATCGCAGCCCGGCTGCATCACGATCGTCGGATGCGGTTGCGTCAACTAAGACGCGTTGATCGCGTGGACTCGGGTCCACCCGATCGCCATCAAACGCACGTGCGCAAATCATGGAATAAATGGAGTCCTACGGTCGAGATTCAATCCCATCATCGGCGAAGCTCAACGCGAAACGTGGCCTCATCGAACATGCAAAATATGAGGCGATTGTGGGATAGTGGTGCACGATAATTGCAGGATCGTGGCCCTCGATTGGTCTTCACCGAATCGGACTGTCTGCGAAAATCGTGGCGATTTCTCTTATGAAACGGTGTTCTTCCTCTTTGTATCTCAACTCCTGGTTGAATCATGAAGAGATTAAGCAAATTTGGAGAAAAATCTTGAGTTCTACGTGATCCCCTGATAACATGCTATATTTACATCATAAAACATGATTTTTCATGCATATTAAAGCTTAAATGATTTCATTTACATGCATGTTATCATATTTATATGTATTTTTCTATTATTCTCTTAAAAAGTCATTATAATCTCAAAATACTTTAAATTAGGGTTAATTTTTTTATAAATTAGAGTTTCATAAATTTGATAACCCATATTTTTTTCTTGAGATTATAATTGTTTTTTTAAAGGTAAAAATAATAAGAGAAATAACTTTTATAAACATTCATTTTATTTTCTAAAGATTAAAAATCTTAATAAATGAATGTATTTTTGAAATAATAATTTTAACTCTTATTAGTTAATTAATTTGACCTTTTAGAATAATAGATAATTAAATTTTGGATCAAATGAAAGAAATTTGGATTAATTTGGAGTTGTATTTTAAAAGATATGATTTTTACAATTTTTAGGGATTTTTTTGTATTTTTCCGAAATTTCTATGATTTTATTTTCGATTTTTAATAATAAAAAAATTAAATAAAAAATAAAAATGGGCGCGGGGCCCGCGTGGATGCGACGTGGCACGCAAGGCCACGTGGCAGCGCCACGCGGACCCACGCAACGCGCCACGTGGCGCAATATATCATATATTACATTATGTATACATATATATAAATAGGTCTTTGTCCTCCCCTTATAAGGGAGGGTCATACCCGTATAAACGGTCGGGTATTATATACCCGACCGTTTCTCTAATTAAAGTCCGTGTGGGACTATTTTTTTTAACGTTCTTACCTTTCAGGTGACGTGGCGCGAGGAGGAGCGTCGGATCCAGTCGACGCGTCGATCGCACGCGTCGATCGCGTGAGCTGCGGACCACCAGATCAATCAAAACACGTGCGTATTTACGTCGAGTTATAACGGTCCGATCGGCTGCAACGTGGCGACATCACGCGCGTTGATCGCGTGGAAGCGGGGCGCACCGGAGATCAATCAGCACGTGATAAAAATCGGGGCGTTATAACGGCCCAGATTAAAAGATAGCGGGAGTATCGCGGCCGTCAGATCAAGATCCAACGGACGCAAATTTTAGCGTTTTTAAACGCTTAGTTATGGATCTAATCGTGACCGTCGATCGCGATCCGACGGTCACGACTTAACTGAAACGGTCCATCGTGGACCGTTTCATCGTAACCGTCGATCGTTTTGATCGGACGGTTACGAAAATTCCCCCTATATATACATGTGTTCTTCGACGTTCTTAAGCATCCAAGCAAGAATCAATCTAATTGACTGTCTAGACACCTTCCTTGCTTGTTTCTCTTGAGTTCTTCCTCTTCCTCTTTCAATTCCGCGTCCACGGAGGGGTAGAAGTTGAGATTTGGTGGAGAATTGAGGGAGAAATCGCAGCTTGAAACTCGTCGAGGCGTTCTTGAGGTTCTTCGCGATTGATCGGGTTAATCACGAAGATTTGATCGCAAATCGGGTTTAGTGGGAGCGGTTTTTCATCATTTCTCTTCCTATAACGTTTAATTTCCATTTAGATTAGTATTTAGAAGTCAATTTCATCAATTTTCATCTAAAATCACGGTTTTTACGCTCGAAAATTTCTCTCCACTTCGAAATTTGATTTCTCCGCGAAATCAAGTCCAAATTGGACGATTTTTGATTCCGTGGAATCGATTTCAAGTCTTCTTTCTAAAAATACCATTTTCCCCAATTTCTACCATCAATTTCTCGTCCGATTTGACCAAATTCTAAAAGATCTTCTGAAAATTCCTAAATTCCCTGTGGATTCGACCCATATTTACCATTATACCCTTGAATTAGTGATTAATTCTCAAAATTGGTAAGTTTGGAATTAGTTTTGACGCGATACCGCTTGAAATTGACGACCTCGCGGTTTCGTCCCGTCATCCCCTGTGTTCTAGACTTGATTGCGATACAATCAAGGTGAGATTGATCACGAATCGTTGCAAGATTTGATCGAATTCTCCCCTTGAACGCCGAATGTACGCCGAGGAAGAAACCAATAAAATACACTCCAATCGACGCGATTTGGAGCCCAATCTTCATGTCAATCGGGTTAGTAGTGTGAATCAATCATTCATCTTGCAACAATTGTTATTTAGATTAGATTTAAGTAGTTAATTTCATCATTTAAATTGAATTGTTCTTCGTTTTTGCCCAAATTGGGTTCAAATTTTTGCTCATTTTGAAAGAAGGATTTCTCCCGGATCATAAGTCCAAATCATTTGATTTTAGTTTCATTAGATTCCTTATTTCATCAGCTTTCTGTGGATAGCAAAAATCGTAAAATTTCATCATTATTTGTCCCTTCAATTTGACGTTTCACCATCGACTATTCATATTCAATCCGAATTTTGGCATTGACTTGCGGGATCTATTACTCTTAAAATACAAGGTAAAATTTGACAATTTTGGTCTCTTTGGAATTCTATGGTTGTTATCTTTCTATTCATATATGAATTACAAGATTTTGATATCATTTGTTTAGTCAATTTGAAGATTTACACCGAAGTGTTCATTTTGAGATTTTTCTGATCATTGATTTTGAATAATTCATAATAAATCCAATTCTTCTTGAAAAATCACGAATTATATATATAAAATTTATATTTTCTCTCTAGTTTTTATAATATAATTTTTTAATATTTTAAGCTCTATTATTATCTGATTTTACAGAAATTTAACTGTGGGTCAAAGTTAACGCTCTTACCTTGACTTTTGACATTTGTTCGTTCAATCAGTTTCTTAATTCTTAAAATATCTCTTCTCATATATTTATATCATTTCTATTGATTATATATCACATTCATTTCTTTAAAATCCTAATTAAACCTAAGTTTGACCAAGTCAACTCTTTGATCAAAGTCAACCATGTTCTCTGTGGATCGACCTGATCTTTACACTATACTTGATTTCATATCTTTGTTATTATGAGTTCGGAATTATAAACTTTTTTTGGCCAACGTTTGTGTGTTTTCAACGACCGCATAAAACGCTTCATAAAAATGGCGTCGTTGTCGGGGAGCACGTGTTATTGATTTTGCCTTTGAATTCGAGGTCATATTTAGGTTTTTTTTTTTTGTTACTTACTGACCTGCAGAGAAATAATCTGACGCTCTCATTAGTGGAAAAGGTATAGCAAGGTAAGATTACCATTTTTGCCCATTATTTGACATTTTTGGTGCAATTTGATAGTCTATTTTGTGTTTTTCACTTGTTTGAGATGAGGACAACGATATTTATCAGATACATTCTATGCTATTAAAGGTTTATTAGTGTTATTAGTTTTAGTGGTGTGATTTGTGATAGTGTGCAGCTTAATCTATCTATTGGTGGAGTAGAGTGAAGCATTTGCATTTGTAACATCACGTTTAGAATCTAACCCTTTTTCTGACTTTCTTATATATATATATCTGTTTTTTTCTGTGATCTTTTTGATATAGCTATGAATAGAAATCATAGAAACCGAGGAGGACGACAAGATTACCAAAATCAGCGATCCACGAGGCATACAAGGAATAATCCCTTGTATGACGACCTATTCGACTCATCCATACCATCTAGAGCTCCATCAGAGGCTTCTAGTGATCCTATGCCAGTCTTTGATTGAGATAGTGCAGAGTGACATTTTTGTAAATTTCTGACTTTGAAAATTTTTATAAATCAGAGGGGCATTTTAGTAAATTTTCACTTTGAAAAATCGGAGGGACATTTCTATAAATTTTCATTTCAAAAATTACAGTGACATTTTTGTAAATTTCTATTTCAAAAATGAGAGTGGCATTTTCATAAATATGCTCAAAATCAGAAAAGTCCCTAAAAATTCAGAAAAAATTCCAGAAAAATTCCATAAAAATCCCTAAACTTAGAAATTGAATATCTCACAAAATACAACTCTTTTTTTCACAAAATTTCTCCATTGGATCAAGAATTTAATCCTCTATCTTTTCATCCAAAAATATCTAAAATCATGTGAAAAAATTAAGGTCTCATTTAATAAAAATTAAGTTTGGTCTAACCTCCTTAAAAATAAGGAGGACCCAATATTCACTCTAAATCAATTTTGGTTCATCCTAAAAACCTTATGATGATCCCTCTACAAAATCCAAACCTCATTTACCATATTTCATACAAATAGAGTTGGCTTGGTGTTCAAATTTAGCGGATAGTTGTTTCCTCTTTCCTCTTATCGTCATTCATATTCATGTTTTCCTACTTGCATACATATGTCCCTACATCTACATAATTCATAGAAAATGTGAGAATTCAACCACTTGACTTTAAAAGAGTCAAATGGGGTTAGTCTCATAATAAAAGTAATTGAAAATAATGGTGCATGATAGGACATATCTATTTTTTTACCAAATTAGCACTAAATAGATGCAAGTTGAGTATATGAGTGGAATGAAATGATGAATGCAAAAATATCATAAAAACATGATAATGTGCATTATATTACCAAGAATTCTTTGTTAAAACCCATTTATAATGATGAAAATGATTGCATCTATGACACGTTATCACAAGCCTTCCTACAGCTGAAGCAATCTTTAGTGGAAGCACCTATTCTACAAAGTCCTAATTGAGACTTACCTTTTGAGATCAGGTACGATGCTTTGGATTATGCGGTGGGGACGGTTTTAGGACAACGTATCGACAACAAGCCAACAAGCCAACTATCATTTAATATTAACATTAAATCACGAATTGAGGGGTATAATGGTAAATAAGGGTCAAATCCACAAGAAATTACGGAAATTTTTAGATATCTTTAAAATTTAATCAAGTCACACAATGAATTGAGGTTAGAAATTAGGCAATTTAGTATATTAAGAAAGATAACTCCAATACGAATCCACGGAATCAAAAATCACTGAATTTGGATTAAAATTCGCGGAGAAATTGAAGTTTGAAATTGAGATAGAAATCGATTGCAAAATTTGATGAAAAACCAAAATTAAAACCAAATTAAACTTAATCTACGATTCAAAATTTAAATCTAATGCTAAGTGATGAAGGATTAGAATTAAAACACACAATCTGACCCAAAGTCGCGCTCGAAATGATCCAATTAATTGCCGGATTCATGGGTTTTCATTCCGCGATTTCGAAACGAAGTTTGGCGATCAAGATGTGATTTCTTCCGATTCCTTCGATCAAATTCTGATTTCTTGCAATCCTCGGACGCAAAAATGAGTTAAGAAGCTTTCAAAATCAAAAGATTCTCAGATTGTGGTGTCTAGACAATTCGATTTGCTCAAAAACCCAAAAATGGTTTTCCGTCGCGAAGAACAATTCAATTTATAAGTGAATTTGGGCGTAACCATCGGATGCGTCGATTTGATGCGATCAATGGCTGAGATTAAATGTTGTTTGACGAATCGACTGGATTAAGTCGCGTTTGTCTGATCGGTGATGGAGTGTCCAGATTAAGCCACGTCGCGCGTGAGAGAGAAGGCGTCGCTTCGCTTTGTCCGTTGGATCTTCATCAGACGATCGCGATAAATCGATGTGTCCATCGGGCACATTCAATCTCAACCGTTATAACTCCAAGATGGATCGCTGAGATTAAACGTCGTTTAATCGAATCGACTTCTAATAAGATGTCGCCACGTACCCCCTCTGAGTAAGTGACATCCAACGCACGTGCTTCAATCACGCGATGGAACGTCTCACCATGCGCCACGTCACCTGAAACAAAATAAAATAAACATAGTCCCACACAGAATAAAATAATGAAATTAATCGACTATATACAATAAAGTGGTTTAACGGGTTAGCTTAAATCCCAACGGATGCTCTAACCAATTAATTAATCTCGCGCACACGTGTCAAGCACACACACGCGTGACACGCACACACGTCACGCACACACGCGTACACGTGTCACTCACACACCCGTACACGTGGCGCCACGTGGCGACACTCTGCCACATCAGCGCACGGTAAATAAACACCTTTTTTTTATTCTTTTTAATTATTTTAAAATAAAAAATATAGTTAAATAAATTCAAAAAAATTCCTTAAAATTCCTAAAAATTAGAAATTTCATAACTTTCAAAATACAACTCCAAATTAATTCAAAATTTTTTTGTTGGATCAGAAATTGAATTATCTACCATTATGAAAAGTCAAAATATTAAAATAACAAGATAATGAATTTTAATTTAATAAATATACTCATGTATGTTATAAAATCAAATTTAGAAAAATACTTGAGTGTAAATAAAAATCTTTTCTCTTATCATTTAATCATTAAAACATAATTATGATCTCAAATATAAATTGGATTAGAATCACATTGTTTAATTATGCATAATTATCCATAAAATGATGTATTTTTAGATCATAACATGAAATTACATAAAATGATAGAAATGTACTTAAAATATGTAACATGCATACAAGTGGAACAATTAATGCTTTTATTTGCACTAATAATCATGTAAATTCATGTATAAATTGCATGTAAATTCCTTTAGAAATTCATTTTATGGATATCCCCAGCAACGGCGACATTTGATGAAACATTTTTGTGTGGTCATTGAATACACACGATCTCGTGTCGAAATAAAGTCCAAACTTATCATTTTTAAGATTAAATCATGAATTGAGGGGTATAATGGTAAATAAGGCTCGAATCCACAAGGAATTAGGGAAGTTTTTTAGATATCTTTGAAATTCGATCAAATTAGACGATGAATTGAGGTTTGAAATTAGGCAATTTTGTGTATTAAGAAAGATAACTCAAATACGAAACCACGGAATCAAAAATCATTGAATTTTGATAAGAATTCGCGGAGAAATCAAAGATTGAAATTGAGATAGAAATTCAATTGCAAAATTTGATGAAAAACCGAAATTAAAACGAAATTAAACTTAATCTACGATTCAAAATGTAAATCTAATGCTGAATGATGAAAGATTAGGATGAAAACATGCCATCTAACACAAAGTCGCGCTCGAAATGATCCAATTAATCGTCGGATTAATGGCTTTTCATTTCGCGATTTTGAAAACAAAGTTTGGCATTCTAGATGTGATTTCTTCTGATTCCTTTGATCAAATTCTGATTTCTTGAACTCCTCAGACATGGAAATGAGTCAAGAAGCTTTAGAAATTAAAATATTATCAGATTGTGGTGTCTAGACAGTTCGATTTGCTCGAAAACCCAAGAATGGTTTTCCGTCATGAAGAATAGTTCAATTTATAAGTGAATTTGGGCGTAACCTATGGCCCTTATGAGTAAGTGTCATCTGACGCACGTGATTCAATTACATGATCGAACGTCTTACACTGTGCCACGTCACTGAAACAAAAATGAAATAAACATAGTCCCACATGGAATAAATTATTACATATAATCGCATATATAAGGTACGAGATATTAAAGGGTTAGCTTAAATCCTTAATGGATGCTCCTAACCACTTATTAATATCACCCACACGTGTCACTCACACACACGTGTGACACGCACACACGTCACGCACACACACGTCCACGTGTCACGCACATTTGCGTACACGTGTCACCACGTGGTGACGCTCTGCCAAGTCAGCACGCGGTAAATAAACACAATTTTTTTATTCTTTTTAATTATTTAAAAACTGAAAATAGAGTTAAATAAATTCAGAAAAATTCCTAAAAATACCTAAAAATTGGAAAATTCATAACTTTCAAAATACAACTCGAAATTAATTCAAATTTATTTTGTTGGATCAGAAATTGAATTATCTATCATTATAAAAATTCAAAATATTAAGATAACAAGAGAATAAATTTTAATTTAATAAATACACTCATATATCTTATAAAATAAATTTAAAAAATACATGAGTGTAAATAATTATCTTTTCTCTTATCATTTAATCATGAAAACATAATTATAATCTCAAATATAAATAGGATTAGAATCGCATTGTTTAGTTATGCATAATTATCCATAAAATGATGTATTTTTATATCATAACATGAAATTACATAAAATTATAGAAATGTACTTAAAATATGATAACATGCATACAAATAGAATATTTAATGCTTTGAATTGCATTAAAAATCATGTAAGTTCACATACATATTGCATGTTATCACACCCCCCAACTTGAATAATTTCTAGTCTCTTAGCAATTCACTATATAATCTCCTTAGAAAGTCCTTTCATCCTTTGATCCTACAAGTAAAGAAGTGAAGTGTATGAATGTGTGATTACGTTTCCTCATAGTGTGGACCATGGTGATCTACATTCCATAACTAGGTTGGCTTCCTTAGACCATATTAAGGTAGTGCTCATCGGCTAATGCTTGAGTCAATACTCAATTATAATCGAGGTGAGCATATCTAAAGGTTTGATCCTATGGGAATGAAAAGATTCGCACACTCTCATGAGCAGATGTAATCCTCACCTCTCTCATTCTATACATCACTCCTTCACTGATTTTGGAGGCTACTTAGTGCATTAGAATTCCCCTCAACTCATCTTCCTCCTATAAAGAGTGCATTGCAAAGGGATTTCCTTCTTTGGGATGTATCGTTATGAGGTGGCTGAAAGAATAAAAAGACACTATATCTAAAGGAATGACTTGGTTAAAAGCAAAACATGCATGTAAATAAGATAGATATTATATACAAAGAAGGTACCACTGATGTTTAATTATTCTCCCAAATGATGTGGATGATGTTGGTAAATAAGGATGAAAAGAAGTAGTAGAGATGGTGTGGAGTGGCAAAAATGATATAATAATGGTAGGAATGGAATTGAAGTAATGGAAATGGTAGTGATGGGTAGAAATGGTTTTGATGTGGTAGAGCTGGTATGGACATGGTAGAGATGGTATTCCCTTTATTCTCCTTCTTTTCACTTTTCTTATTCCTCTCTTTCTTTTTCTCCTTCCTTTTACTTTCCTTCTTTCTTTCTGTCTTCTTCTTTTCTTCTTTTCTTCTTTTCATATTCTCTTCTTCTTCTTCTTCTTCTTATTTTTCTTCTTTTCTATATTTTTTTAGGGAAGAAGAAGATAAACTTAAGAAGAATTTACATAAAACAAGGATATGGAGGAGTTTTTGCTATTTGAAGAGAGTATTCAAAAATCTGAAGTGTAATATAAAGGGATATTTATTTGTAAGGGAAATGTGAAAAAGATGTGATGGATGTGTTTATGGTGGAAAAAGAAAATGTGGTGGATAAATCACTTGGGAGTGTAATTATCATCAGTGAAGCTGAAAATGGTTGTACTAATTGATTGGAAAGGAAAAAAATAGAACTAAATGTCTAAAAGGAAAGAGATAGGTGCATCAAGAATTATGGCTCATTGCACTCTTGTAAGAGAAATTTTGGAAGCGAGGAATTCCTACACCAAGTAGGTTTGGCTGATATAAGGTATGGGATAGGAATTTGCTTGAACTTCACTCAAAATCTCTCCATTTCAGTCTAATAGCACTTCAACCTCTGATTACTCATTTTTCCTCGGTGCTCGTTAGATACCCAACCCACGAAGAAGTCAACCACTAAAAAGAATCCATGGTTTCTCTAGATCACTTGGCTTTATTACTCAAAATGTAATCACATGGGCTATAAGGCCCTCACTTTCTACATCTCTAGGGATAGGATCTCAAAATGTCAGGACTTTTAAGGTATTAAGAGTGGTAATTTTTAAAAAATATGAGTTTTTAGAAGTTAAAAGTTTAAAATTTTTGAAATTTTTTTGAGTTTTTCTAAGTCCTCACCCCCAACTTAAACTTTTCATTGCCCTCAATGAAATCATTATGCTTATAAAAAGATGGCAAGAATATCATGTATGACATAGAAAAAGATTATAAATTGAAATGAGAAGTAAAAAGGTTTAGAAAAACTCATTTAGGCGTGTTGATGCATGTCCCCGGAATTTGTCTTGATTGTTGCTTGTTGCATAATGAGTTCTTTTGACGGTGTTTGTAAATTGGTAAAAACTAAAAAAAAAAACAAAAGAAAATAGTAAGATAACCTTGGGGTGCCTCCCAAGAGCGCTAAGTTTTACGTCTTTAACCAGATGAAACTTAATGAAGCTCACGACAATCAATGAGATGAGTGTGATACCGTAGTCACATCCTCATGTACTTCAGGAAGATGCAGATTTACCGTATCTACTGGCATGGGAAGCTCGGCTGTAAGGTAAGGCTTAAGACGATGGCCATTTACCTTGAATTGTTTGTCAAATTTGGTGTCAGAAACGAGTACGGATCCGTTCTTAAACAATTCCATGACCACGTAAGGACCGTCCCATCGTGATCGCAGCTTACTTGGAAAAAGCTCTTTAAGGCGAGAATGATATAACCAAAACCTTTTCGTTGACTTGGAAGGTTCTTCTTTTGATGTGTCTATCATGAAAGGCATTGGTCTTCTCTTTGTAGATTTCTGCATTTTCATACCTATCGTGCCTTAGCTCCTGTAATTCTTGAAGCTGGAGAAGTCTTTGTTTACCTTCTTCGTCTAGAGATAAGTTGAGCTTCTTTATTGCCCAATAGGCTCTATGCTCAAGCTCAACTGGAAAGATGGCACGCCTTCCCGAATATGAGTCTACAATAGAGACATCCCGATGGGTGTCTTGTAATATATCCAATATGCCCATAAAGCATCAGGAAGCTTGTGTGCCCAATCTTTCCCGTCTGGTCAAATGATCTTCTTTAAAATATTCTTGACTTCTCGGTTTGCTCACTTCAGCTTGCCCATTAGCTTGGGGAGTGGTACGGTGTGGTGACACGATGATGTACTCCATATTTCTTCAATAATGCACGAAAGTCTGCATTATTGAAGTGCGAGCCTACGTCACTGATCATGGCCCTCGGACATCCATATCGGGAGAAGATGTTCCTCGTGACAAATCTTAGCACCTCCCAATGAGTGTTTGTCCTAGTGGGTATACCTTCAACCCACTTAGACACATAATCAACCGCTACCAAAATATATTATTTCCCGTTAGAAGGTGGTTAAGGTCCCATGAAGTCAATCCCCCATAAATCGAATAGCTCCACCTCAAGCAAAGGCCTCATTGGCATCTCATCTCGCTTGGAGATGTTTAATGCTGCCTACCATTGTAAGCACTCCGTATACAAATGGTGGGCATCCTTGAAGATGGTGGGCCAATAAAAACTGCTTTGTAAAATCTTGTCTGATGTCTTCCGCGTGGCAAAGTGTCCTCCACACACTGATGAGTGACACATCGATAATATATCTCCTTGCTCCTCTTCCGCGACACATCGCCGTATAATCTGATCGAATCCTACATTGAATAGAAGGGGTTCTTCTGAAAAATAATACTTGAGTTCATGGAAGAACTTATCTTCTCGATGTCGATTCCAATGATCTGGGATCGATCCAATCATAGGAAAATTGACGATGTGCGCGAACCATGGAGCATGGCTAGATAATGCAAGGAGATGCTTGTGAGGAAATGAATCACTAATGTCTCCCGTACCTGAAATGTGGAGATGCGATAAGTGATCTACCACAGAGTTTTTGCTGCCCTTCTTATCTTTTATCTCCAAGTCAAACTCTTGAAGAAGCAGCACCCATCGTATCAATCGTGGCTTTACCTCTTTCTTGGAGAACAAGTACTTTAATGATGCATGATTGGTGTAAATGACGATCTTGCTCCCCAAGATGTAAGGCCGAAATTTTTCTAATGCATAGACCACTGCCAAAAGCTCCTTCTCTGTAGTTGTGTAATTCATCTGAGCTTTGGCAAGGGTCTTACTCGTGTACCAAATGGTTGTTGGCTTCTTTTCTATCCGCTGCCCCAAAACTGCTCCAACTGCATAGCTTGAAGCATCGCACATGATCTCGAATGGTAAGTCCCAATTAGGACTTTGTAGTATCGGTGCTTCGATCAATGAGAGCTTCAACATCTCGAATGCATGCTCCCCTTCTTTGTCGATAAAGAAGTCCTTATCCTTGCAAAGAAGAGTGGTTAACGGCTTGGAGACTTTAGCAAAGTCCAGTATAAACCTCCGGTAAAAGCCAACGTGCCCAAGAAAACTCTGTAAATCTCATAATGTAGCCGGGAGAGTGAGGTTTTGTATGACGTCAATCTTGGCCTTATCCTCATCTAGTCCTTTGCCCGAGACGAGATGCCCGAGCACTACTCCCTCTCGCACTATAAAGTGGGATTTCTCCCAACTCAATACCAGTCATTTCCTGACGGAGGCCTCAAGGATCTTTGTCAGGTGAGCTAGACAACTATCGAAATCATCTCCAAAGACAGAGAAATTGTCAATGAAGACCTCAAGACTGTCGCCAAAGAAATCAGAAAAGATCATTGTCATGCATCTCTGGAATGTCGCAGGGGCGTTACATAACCCAAATGACATTCCTCTAAAAGCAAACGTGCCAAAACGACATGTAAACGTCATCTTCTCTTGATCGTCTGGATGAATTGCAATCTGGTTATAGCGCAAGTATCCATCCAAGAAATAAAAATAACTCTGACCTGCCAGCTGATGGAGGATCTAGTCGATGAATTGTAAGGGGAAGTGATCCTTCTTTATTGCGGCATTCAACTTCTGGTAGTCGATACAAACTCGCCACTTTGTCGGAAGGCGCATTTGGATCTCCTCGCCTTTGTCATTCACGGTCACTGTAACTCTTCCGTTCTTGGGAACAACGTGTACAAGACTTACCCACTGGCTATCAGATATGGGGTAGATGATTTCCCCGTTAAGCCACTTCAAGATCTCCTCCTTCACTGCTTCCCATACCTTACGGTTTAGTCGTCGCTAGGCTTCTGATAACATGCATTTATAACTTGAATTCTTACCCTAATTAACTCATATTCATGCTTATTTTATGTGAATATGATGCATGTTATCATATTTTTTTAGGAATTTTCTCCATTGGCATGTCATTTTACTAAAGTGGATATTTATGCATAAATTAGGGATAATTTCATGCTTAATAGATAATTAATCTTTTGTTTAAATTAATAGAAGTTAATCTCTGTTACTGAATGAGTTTTAACTTTGGTAAATTTTTGGAAGGATGATTCCATGATGAATTTATGATTTAAAATGTTTAATGAGAAATGATTTAAGTAAATTGTAATTCATCTTGATTTCTTCTTTCAAAATATATTTTAAATGATATGATATTAAAAAGAAAAGAATTTGTGATCCAATGGAGAAAATTTGAGATTAAAAGGAGTTGTATTTTGAGAAATATGAATTTCTGAAGTTTTAGCCTTTTTCTGATTTTTATTTGAATTTTAAAGTGATTTTTCGATTAATTTCCTTGTTAAAATCGCAAAAAAGGGGGGTATTTTGGTCCACAGGACCCCGACTGATGACGTGGCAGGCGTACCTGACGTGGCGAGCGGACGTGGCGCGCGGGACCACCGGCGGATGCGACGTGGCACTGAGGCCACGTGGCAGGGCCGCCGATGGCCCACGCGTGGCTGACACGTGTGCACGTGGCCGACACGTGTGCGCGATATATACTTTTAATATAGGTTATAGATATAAGCCTATTCTTAGAACTGGCTAATGTCTATAACCGCTCCCCTATTTAACCGCAAAGAATCTCTTTATTTTATCCGTGTGGGACTATGTTCCCACACGGTCTTACCTGTGCAGGACGCGTGGCAGTTCACCAGACGTCGGATGTGATCAAGACGGCTACGATCGCGTGGACCCGAGTCCACACGATCATCAGATCCACCACGTGCGCAAAAAGAAGGCTTAAGTGACGAGGATCGGACGACTTACCTCACGCCACGTGGCAACCCGAGGACCTCCCGATCGGCATCAAATCGAAGGGCGATAGATCTCCATCAGACGGCCGCTGCAAGTTGATCAAAATCGATAGAAATCGGACGGCTTACCTGATCGACATCGGACGGCTCACGTGATTCGCATCGGACGGTGCAGAGATGTTGTGGAAGAACTTCGCGATCGAGCCACGATCGCGGCGCGATCGAGTCGTGATCGCGGCGCGATCGAGCCGCGATCGCACGCATTCTGCTGCAGAATCGACTCTACCCGAGCCGACGATGATCGACAGAGCTCCAGGATCACGATCGACACACGATCGTGGCCCGATCACGACACGATCGTGGCTTGATCGTGGTAAAAATTGGAAGCTTTTTGACCGTGAAATCCGGTCAAAATCGGCGCGGAATTGAAGCCACGACCCATGCCTAAGGAATCGCCTCCACGACGCTTGAAAACCGCCCCCACGAACGCGTCAATTGCCCATCATCGTCGGGCCAATTCTCTCTTTAAAACCAATGTATTTCTCCCTTTCAAACTCAACTTTTGATCGACTCGTGAAGAAATTAAGCGAGTTTCGAGGAAGGTCTTAAGTTCTCGTGATCCTCTGCTTCCAAGAGTGTAGAGACGCAGCCATTGAAGCATGATAATCACAATTTTTTCACCTCTTGATTTCATCGAATTTTCCCCTTGAATTCCGAACGTCCACGAGGAAGAATTCGATCAAATTCGCTTCAATCCACGAGAATTGAGGCCCCATTCTTGCGGCAATCGGGTTAGTAGTGAGGTTCGATCGATTATTAAGAGGTAATTTGTATTTTTATTAGGTTTAGATCTTTAATTTTGCAAATTAGTTCATAGTGTTCTTCATTTTCCCCAATTTTAGGTCCGAAAAGTTTCTAATTTTCAAAATAGGATATGTCTTTGATTATAATTCCAAATCACTTGATTTTGGTTTCATTGGATTCCTCTTTTCATCAGCTTTCCGTGGATACAAATTCATCAAATTCTGACTTCATTCTACCCTCCAATTTAACGTTTGACCAAGGACTGTTCATCTTTCATCAGAAGTCAAACGTTGACTTTCGGGGTCAATTACTTTTGATTTACAAATCAGAATTTGATAATTTTCGTGTTTTTGGATTTCTTTGGTTCTTAGATTTCCATTGACATATAAATTGCAAGATTTGGATTTCATTTGGGCATTCAATTTGAAGATTTCCTCTGAGGTGTTAATTTCGGGGATTTTCTGATAGTTGATTTTCAATAATTCATAATCAATCCATTTCTTATCCAAAAATTACGAATTATATATCAATAAATTCCATTTTCTCTTTAGTTTTTAAATATCTAATTTTTGTAATCTTCTGACTCTGTTTCGTTCTCTGATTTTGCAGAAAACCTACTGTTGGTCAAAGTCAATGCTTTGACTTTGACTTTTGACTTTTCTCGGTCAAATCCGAGATTTCAATTCTTAAAACTTCTTATTTACCTTATTTATATCATTTCCATATCTTACATCTTATTTTCTCTTATTTAAAACTCCTTTTAAACCTAAGTTTGACCAAGTCAACTTTGCGATTAAAGTCAACCCTGCTCTCTGTGGATCGACCCGATACTTACCCAATACTTGATTATTATATCTTGTCTTTGTGAGTTCGGTTTTATAAATTTTGTTTGACCATCGTCTTTGTGTGTTAACGATGCACGAAAACGACACGTCAGCTTCCCTGACGGGTGTGGACTTGTCCTCCAAAAATATGCGATGTGTACATAATGAGAGGGGTCTAATCCCCTTAAGTCTGCTAGAGTCCAGCCGATCGCTTGCTCATTCCATTGCAATACGTCGAGTAATCATTTCTCTTGCTCCTCATTGAGCTGGGACGAAATAATCACCAGTTTTGCATGCTGAGTGTCAAGAAAAGCATACTTGAGTGTAGATGGAAGAGGCTTGAGCTCCTCTATTAGCTCATCCAAGGCTAGCTCCTTGAATTCGGCTTCCTCATTGATTGTCGTGACTTCTTCAATGCAAGTCTCAAAGAGGTTGATGGCACCCAAATCTTCAAAAGCTTGTGAAGGGTACTTCATTAGCTTGTTGATGTTCACCTTTACCGTGTGGTCTCCCACCTTTAGAATTACTTCTCCTTTCCCCCGATCTATGACGGCTTTTTGCGGTAGCTAAGAAAGGTCTTCTTAGGATAATTGGGGCTTGACTAAGCTCCTTAGTGATTTTCATATCTATTACTTGGAAGTCTACTGGAAAATAACATCCTTCTATTCTCACAATCACATCCTCTACTATGCCATGAGGTTTCCATTCCGATCCATCCACTAAACATAGCTCTATAAGGAAAGGTTGCAACTCCCCTACATGATGACGATCAAATACTGCTTTAGGGAGGATATTGATACTAGCTCCGGTATGTAACAAGGATTTAGTAAAAGTCATTCCTCCAATTTTACTCATGATCATGGGCGCTCCGGGATCTCTCTTTTTAATCGAACGAGAATTCATAATAATTTAACTAATATTCTCGCTCAATTAGATCATTTTGGGGCTTTTATGGGGTGTGCATATGCCTTTAAGGAATTTGGCATAAGAAGGTATATGCTTAATGACATCTGCTAAAGGGATGGTAATGGTTACCTTTTGAAAGGCTTCTAATAAGAGATCGTTAGTTTCACTAACCTTAGCTCTAGGCTTGCTCAATGCTTGAGGGTACGCTTGATCCGTGTTCCTCCTAAATCCTGCATGTTGTGTAGGATTGTTATAAACAATAGGGTTATTATAATAATTTGGGTATGTATCCGGATAATTAGGTCTTCCCTATTGACTTGGCCCTCCTGGTGGGTCTTATCTATACATGCCCTGCCCTTGAATTGTCATGATAGGACAATCCAGCTTGATGTGGTCAAGTCTTGAGCAATGAGCGCATGGCGACGCATCTTGTAGAGAGACGGGTGCAAGTCCTTCCTAACCATTGCGGATGTGGAACCGATCTAATAGAAGGTTTTGAACCTCCGCCATCTTATCGATCTTCTCTAGGAGCATGCCCGTCTCTGCTGATTTTGCGTCGATTAATCCTCCTTTCGGCGTTGCACCTCTTCCAAATGGTTTTGCCGCATTGTGATGACTGTTTTCTGCCACCTTCAAACTTGCTCATGAAGGTGCCACCGCTAGCTGCATCTTAAAGATATCTATCTTGCGGGCCTAACCCATCATAAAATATCTTTGAAGCTCATGGTTAGACACTCCATGGTGAGGACACTCCCTAGTGAGGTCTCTAAGTCTCTCCCAAGCTTCATGAAATGCTTCACTAGGACCTTGGGTGAATTCACGAATATCCTTCTTAAAAGAAGTGGTTTTTCCTAAGTAAAAGTATTTCCTAAGAAATTCCTGCTCCATCTCAGTCCAAGTGGTGAATTCTTTCCCTAACTTAAAAAACCAATCTTTAACTCTATCTCTAAGGGTAACGGGAAAGAGTTTCATCTTCATCACATCTGCCGACACATTGTGAATTTGATTGATCTCACACACTTGACTAAGCTGGTCTACGTGTCTATAGGGATCCTCAGAAGGTTTACCATGGAAAATAGGTAACATACTCATAACATGCGGATCTATCCTAAAATTCGCATTTCTACCACGTGGTGCATGGATACGAGTCACAGGTCTTTGGAGGACAGGCCTAGCATAGTCACTAAGGCGTCTCCTAACATTTTCCTCATCGTTCCGGGCCATATCAAAGGTCGATGAAGACGCAGAAGAGGAAAGTGATTGCGAGGACCGTTCAAAAAGATCTACGTGTAAAGGGTTATTCCTCGCTGTCCAATTAGACTCTCGTCTCTTTAATGTGCACTAATATACTAATATATAAAAGATAATTCTAAAATTATTCAACAATGATAAATAATTACACTTGAGAGTCGCTATCCGTGAGAGTTACGCCCTCTCAATTTGAGTATGAACAAGTGATCGTCCATAGTCCATAGAGAAGGGATGAATCACTTAATCTCATCCAAATTGAGTATCTAAATGACATATTTTCTGCTTCGAATAGCTCAGAGTACGGTCAATGTGAATTAATATCAGAAAAGAAATAGAAAAATCACAGTTGACCGACTCAAAATCAATGATTTTTCTCAAAAATAAGCCTGAATTCCCCGGCAACCGCGCCATTTGACGAAAATTTTTCGTGCGGTCATTGAATACACACGATCTCGTGGCAAAATAAAGCCCAAGCTTACCAATTTTAAGATTAAATCATGAATTGAGGGGTATATTGGTAAATAAGGGTCGAATCCACAAGGAATTAGGGAGAATTTCTAGATATCTTTGAAATTTGATCAAATTAGACAATGAATTGTGGTTAGAAATTAGGCAATTTAGTATATTAAGAAAGATAACTCCAATACAAATCCACGGAATCAAAAATCACTGAATTTGGATTAGAATTCGTGGAGAAATTGAGGGTTGAATTTGAGATAGAAATTATATCGCAGAATTGGATAAAAAGCCAAAATTAAAACCAAATTAAACTTAATCTACGATTCAAAATGTAAATATAATGCTAAATGATGAAAGATTAGGATGAAAACACGCAATCTAACCCAAAGTCGCGCTCGAAATGATCTAATTAATCGCCGGATTAATGGCTTTTCATTCCATGATTTCAAAAATAAAGTTTGGCAATCAAGATTCTGATTTCTTGTACTCCTTGGACACGGAAATGAGTCAAGAAGCTTTAGAAATCAAAAGATTCTCAGATTGTGGTGTCTAGACAATTCGATTTGCTTGAAAACCCAATAATGGTTTTCCGTCGCAAAGAACAGTTCAATTTATAAGTGAATTTGGGCGTAACCATCGGATGCGTCAATTCGATGCAATCAACGGTTGAGATTAAGCGCCGGTTGACGAATCAATGTGATTAAGTCGCGTCCCTCTGATCATGAATGAAGTGTTAAGATCAAGCCACGTCGCGCGTTGAAGAGAAGAGTCGTTTCATTTCATCTGTTTGATCTTAATCTGACGATCGCGATTGATGATGTATCCATCAGGCGCTTGAAATCTCGACCGTTATAACTCCAAGATGGACGGCTTAGATTAAACATCATTTAATCGAATCTACGTCTAATAGGATGTGATAACATGCAATCTTAATATGATAAAACATGATTATTAATGCAAAATAAGGCATAAAACATTCCATTTATGTGCATGTTATCATACTTTGAGTGCATTTCTATCATTCCATGCAATTTTATGTTATAATCTCAAAAATGCATTAATTTAGGGTTAATTATGATGAATTACAGATTTAAGATTTTATAACCTATCTTTACTTGAGAATATAAGTGGTTTTTAAAGTTAAATAATGGGACAAATCATTTTTATGAACATTCATTTAATTTTCTAAAGTTAAAATCTTAAAGAAATGAATGTATTTTTGAAATAAGAATTAAATCTCTTACTATTTAAATAATTTGACTTTTTAGAATGATAGATAATTAAATTTCAGATCAAATGAAAGAAATTTGGATTAATTTGGAGTTGTATTTTGAAAGTTATGATTTTTACAATTTCTAGGGATTTTTTCTGGATTTTTCCGATTTTATTTTTGATTTAAAACGTTTAAAATAATTAAAAAAAAAGAATAAAAAGGGGGTTAATTTTCGCGCGGGTCCACATGGATGCGACGTGGCACTCCGGGCCACGTGGCAGCACCACGTGAGCCCACGCGGCGCCTACGCGGCAAGGTGACGTGTGCTATTATTTACATATATAATTTACATAGTATATAGTGCATAGTGTTCAGCCTTCCGTATATTGGAAGGGAATTCAACCCTCTGAATCGGCGCTTATTTTAAACCCGATAGTTTCTTTAATTATTTCCGTGTGGGACTAAAGTCCCACACAGTTTATTTAAATGCAGGTGACGTGGCTAAAATTGGAGAGTTGGATCGGGATCGGAGCGCGCCGATCGAGTGGATGTGCGGTCCACAGATCACAGATCAAGCACGTGTTTAAATGCAAGCGTTATAACGGCTCAGATTCATTGCGCAGAAACGCATCGCGATCGTCGGATCGCGATCCAACGGGCACCGTTTAATCCGTTTTATAACGCACATCGCGAAGATGCATATGGAGCGTCCATCTGAGATCTGACGATCACGATATATTCATAATGACTCGATTTGATGCGTTTAATCTAGACCGTTGATGAGGATTAAACGCATCAATCGGACAGTTACGCCCAATTTGCCTATAAATTGAGGCATTCTTCGACTTTTGTAAGCATTCTTGGAGGATTTCGCTTAATCGACCCATCTAAACCCTTCCTCTCTTGAATCTCTCACTTCTAATCTCTTCTAGACTCGATTCCGTGTCCACGGAATGATTAAAAGTGAGATTTCGTCGATCGATCATGGAGAATTTGTCTCTTGAACACCGATGTTCACGTTTGAATTCGCGGAATGAATGACCGTCGATCCGGCGATCAATTGGATCGATTTGATCGTTATCTCGGGTTAGAAAACAAGTTTCCCCTCTAATCTATCTTTATGTATCATCAATTTTTAGTTTAGGATCTTAATTTAGTTTAATTTAGCCTTGAATTTCAGTTTATGTTCTTCGCGATTCCAAAAGTTTCATCCCACTTCACTCTTTGATTTCTCCATGATTACTAATCCAAATGGAGTGATTTTTGATTCCGTGGATAGATCTTTGAGTTATCTTTCTAAATCTACCATTTTCGCTAATTTCTCACCTCAATTTATTGTCCAATTTTATCAATTTCTAAAAGATCTCTCGAAAATATCTTAATTCCCTGTGGATTCACTCCTTATTTACCATTATGCAGTTCAATTCGAGTTAATTTCCCAAAATTGGTAAGTTCGGTATTATTTTTGACACGAGACCGTGTGAAATCGACGACCTCGTGGTCTCGTCCCGTCAAGATGTCGCCACGCACCCCCTCTAAGTAAGTGACATCCGACACACCTACTTCAATCACGCGATCAAACGTCTCACCGTGCGCCACGTCACCTGAAAGAAAATGAAGTAAAAATAGTCCCAAATGGAATAAAATATTAAAATTAATTCACTATATAAGATACGCTGGTTTAACGGGTTAGCTTAAATTCGATAACAGATGCGCTTACCCATTAAGTAATCTCGCACACACATGTCATGCACACACACGCGTGACAGACACACACGTCACGCACGCACGCGTCCACGTGTCACTCACACATGCGTACACGTGGCGCCATGTGGGGACGCTCTGCCACTTCAGCACGAGGAAAAACCACTTCTGTGAGGAAGGCTATTCGTGAATTCACCCAAGGTCCTAGTGAAGTGTTTCATGAAGCTTGGAAGAGACTTAGAGACCTCACTAGGGAGTGTCCTCACCATGGAGTGTCTAACCATGAGCTTCAAAGATATTTTATGATGAGTTAGGCCCGCAAGATAGATATGTTTAAGATGCAGCTAGCGGTGGTAACTTCATGAGCAAGTTTGAAGGTGGTGGAAAACAGCCATCACAACACGACAAAACCTATTCGGAAGAGGTGCAACGCCGAAAGGAGGATTAATCGATGCAAAATCAGTAGAGATGGGCAACGCCGAAGGGGAGAATTCGATCAACTCTTGCAACGATTCGTGATCAATCCTGCCTCAATCTGATAAAAATTGAGTCTAAAACGCAAGGGGATCACGAAGAATTCAAGATTTTGCTCAAAAATTGCTTAATCTCTTCACGATTCAATCAAGAGTTAGGTTTACAAAGGAAGAACATGGGTTTTTTCATAGGAAATTTCATCGCGAAAATCGCAGACCGTCCAATTCGCCGAAGGATGATTCAACGGCTGAGATTGGGCGATTTAAGTGGGCCACGATCCCAGGATTTTCTCCCCACGATTTCCCCCTTTTTAAAGGAATTAAATCCAGAAAATCCAGAAAATGCCTGAAAAATCAAAATAAAATCCATAAAATTTCATAAAATTCATAAATTCATATCTTTATTTATATAACTCCTTTATTACTCAAATTTTCCCCATTGGATCAAAAATTTCTTCATCTTTAATATCATGCCACCTAAAAATATAAATTCCTACAAGAAAAATAGGGTGAATTCAAAATAATGTTAAGTAATCCCTTAAAAATTATCGTTTCTATCCTCCCATCACTCTCTTCTTGAAATTAATTCGTTTAATTATCAACTAAAGTCAAAATAACTCAAGGAAAATGGATAATTTCTAATTATTTAACCTTTAAAAAGATCAAAAATCAATAAAACACATAATTAACCTTAAATAATGCAAAAATATGGACTTTAGTAAAATGCCATACCAATGGAGAAAATTCATAAAAACTATGATAACATGCATCATAATTACATAAAATAAGCATGAATATTAGTTAAATAAGATAAAAAAATTTAAGTTAAATATGCATGTTATCAGGCATGTATAGACAAGGCCCACCAGGAGGGCCAAATCAATAGGGAAGACCTAATTATCCGGATACATACTCAAATTATTATAATAACCCTGTTGTTTATAAATATCCTACACAACATGCAGGATTTAGGAGGAACACGAATCAAGCGTATCCTCCATCTCACAACTCCGGTCAGCAACAAAATTCGCAACCGCAACCCTATGCGAATACAAGACAATCGACGTATATCACGTCACAACCATCATACAATCAAGCTCCACGACTGACCGCACCATCTGCAGATCCAATTCTGGGTGTGATCTCTCAGCTAATGGAGCAAATGATCAGAATGAACTCGCGCGTGGACGAGATACATGATTTCGTTAAGACGAACATTCCTATCTTGACTGATAATAAGAAGGGTAAGCAAGTTTCCTTTTTTGACCAATTACCATTGCAGGCCACTATGAATCCGAGGAATCAAGGGGCCTCATCGAGTCAAATGCATAATTTGAATCACGTTCATGTTGACGAGGAGGTCGTGGAGACTGCATTAGCTATATCGAGCCTTCAGAGCGGCAAAGACTTACCGGATCCTTATAAGGATCATCCTTTACACAAGAGCTCGATAGATGAAGAAACACCGACAGTCGTAGTAGAGCAAGACAGTAGTTCGAAGGATGAGGAAGAACGGGTGCGAGCTGAGCCAAATCTTGATACATACAAACCACCCGTGGGTTACCCTCAAGCATTGAGCAAGCCTAGAGCTAAGGTTAGTGAAACTGACGATCACTTATTAGAAGCCTTTCAAAAGGTAACCATTACCATCCCTTTAGTAGATGTCATTAATCATATACTTTCTTATGCCAAATTCCTTAAAGGCATATGCACACCCCATAGAAGCCCTAAAAGGATCTAATTGAGCGAGAATATTAGTTAAATTATGATGAATTCTCGTTCGAGAATGACAAGAATGACAATGAATAAATATCATTTCAATGAACCTAAACAAGATACATGAAAGTGTGATTGGCATATAGGCCACATAATATCCATCAAGATGGTCCATACGAGGTCCTTGAAGCATTTTGAAAATGGATTGGTCTTAATTTTAGATCCTAAGACCAACAAATCCTTCAAGGTGAATGAGCATATATTGAAACCATACATTGGTGACGAAGGACTACCACCTCTCCATGATCAAGAGCTGAAACTTCTTAAGACATTAGCCACTAGATAGTCGTTAGAGTGAGTTAAGCCCGGCTGATGACGTAAAACTTAGCGCTTGTTGGGAGGCAACCCAACCTTATCGTTGCTTTTGGACTTGCTTTTACCTCATTTTTGCTTTTGCATTTACTTTTACTATTATTTTTACCTTTATATTTACTTTTTTCTGTTATGTTTGCTTTTTTTTCTATTCTATAGCTCTATATACGCTAAGAAAAAGAGAACAACAAAAAGAAGAAACTTCATCCAAGAAGAACTCCACGAATGAAGAGAAGAATGCAACTAAAGCAAAATACTCGCTATGTTTTTCTCTTGGCCCCTTTGTATCATTTCAAATTTATTTATTTTGCATGCCATGCATTATGATTGTCATTTTTGTTCCATGAGCATGCTGATTTTTATTGAGGACAATAAAAGAAATGAGTTTGGGGGGGATTTTTCTAGAAAACATAAAAACTTTTCAACTATTACATTCTTTCATCCAATACTTTGTGCATGATATGATTATAAACCATGTGAACAGCAACATGATCTCTCCAAAAGCACATGAAATATGAAAAATATAGAGTATATGAACACCCTCAAATGCTTAAGTGAAGTCATTGGAAGAGCAACCTTAAGTGTCATGTTGAGGAGGTTGTAGAGTCGATGGAACTATGGATCTAGATATTCCTTTGGGGAGCCATAAAGTCCAATCTAAGAATCTACTCAAGCTTATAGTATGATTTTTCAAAAATTTCTTTGCTTCTCATCAACTCATTCTTGTTTCTAAAGTGTCTATGCTTTAATTTTTGTCATGTGGGACTATATTTGCATTTTTATGTGCGCAGGTGACGTGGCAGCTAAGTTTCTTCTTCACGCGCAACGTGGCAAAATCTTGGCGGTCCATCTCAAATGCAATGACCACGACTTAACCGTAATGATTAGAAGCTTGGCGTTTCATCTCAGCTGTTAATCAAGAATGAAACGCCAAGTCTGACAGTTACGGCCAAATTTGATATAAATTGAGATGTTCTTTGACATTTTAAATCATTCTTGGATATTTTAGAGTAATCGAGCTGTCTGGACACCTCCTTTAACCTTTTGATTCTAATTGCTTATAAACACAGTTCTGCGTCGACAAAGTGGTTGAAAGTGAAATTTTGTTGAGAGAATAGGGAGAATTCGCGTCTTGAATGCCGACGATCCTCTTTGAAATAACAAAATGAAAAGCCTTTGATCCGGCTATCAATTAGATCATTTCAATCACTATCTCAAGTTAGATTATATGTTTGTCTCCTAATCTTTAGTCTTGTATCATTAAATTGTAATTTAGAATCGTAGATTAGATTAATTGTAGGTTTGATTTCAAACTTCTTTAATTTCGCATTGGAAAATTTCTATCTAATTCGTTCTTTGATTTCTCCACGAATCTTGATCCAAGTGGAGTGATTTTTTATTCCGTGGATTCGTTTTTGAGTTCTCTTTCCAAATCTATCAAAATCGCTAATTTTTCACTTCAATTTATTGTCCAATTTGATCGAATTTCAAAAGATATCTCAAAAATCCCTTGATTCTCCGTGGATTCGACCCTTATTCACCACTATGCTATTCAATTCGTGATTAATCTCTTAAATTAGTGAGTTTGGTATTCATTTTGACACGAATTTGAGTGTATTCAATGACCACTCAAATTTTCCTTGTCAGTTATTAGTACACATCCAAAGCGTCCGATGCCGATCAAACGCCCGCAAATTTACGATACTTCTTCTTCATGTGGTGACCAACGACGGGTGCAGTTGTTGAAACACACGGTTGTCAGTAAAAAAATATTTATAATTCCAAACTCACAATGATTAAAAATCAGAATCAAGTACACAGATGAGATTGGGTTGAATCCATAGAAAGCACATTTGACTTTTTATCGAAAGAGTTGACTTAGTCAACTATAAGTCTCATTAGGAATTTTAATAAATAAGTATGCTATATTATCAATGGAAAGAGTAATACTATATGATAAAATAAGATATTAATATTTTGAAAAATATTTGGAGAAGAAAACTCAAAAGTCGAAGTCAAAGCATTGACTTTGACTTGACTTTGACTTTCTAGAAAATCAGAGAAGAAAACGGTGAGATAATATTACGAAAATTATATTTTTAGAAACTAGATAGAAAGAGGATAATTTTGATATAAAAATCATGATTTTTAGAGAATAATTGAATTTACTGTGATTTTTCCAAATCAGTGAATAGAGAATCACCGAAATGAAGGTTCTGATCCAAATCCTTAAATTAACTAATCAAATGATATCCAAATCCAAAAAATATCTACAATAGAAAGCTTACATTCCAAGGATTCCAAATAAACCAAAATTAGCAAATTTCACTTTCTACATTTGTAGTTATAGCCCTCGAAAGTTAACGCCCAAATTCGGATTAATTTTGAACAATAGTTGGTCAAACGACAAATCGAGGGGCCAAAATTTAATGAAAATTTGTGAACAAGATATCCACAAAAATCTGATTAAACAAGGAATCCAATGAAACTAAATTCATTTGAATTAGACTTAAGATCAGGGAGAAATCCTTTTTCGGAAATCAAAAAAATCTGCGATGAAATTTGGGCAAAAATGAAGAAATTTCGATTCCTAAACTCCAATTACCTATCTAAATTTAATATAAACTATCTAGAAAGTGAGGATTATGAAAGAATTATACTACTAACTTGATTGACGTGAAGATTGAGCCTCAAATTGCTTTGATTCTTGTTAATTTCTCTTATTCCTTCTTCGACATACTTTTGACGTTAAAGGGGCGATTTCTAAACGTTTTCTCATAATGTTTGTGATTTACTTGCCTCAATCCATGCACAATTAAGTCTAGAATGCAAGAGAATCAGAAAGAACTCAAGATCTTCCTCCAAAACTACTTAATTTCATATTTAATCAAGAGTTACATTTCGTAAGAGAGAACATCAATTTATAGAAGAAATTCCCGCATGAAATCAAGATCGTCCGTTTCGCTTAAAGACCTTGGATGGCCACGATGACGCCACATAGTGCGCGATAAGTGGGCCACGATCCCATGACATAGGCTGCACTTTCTCCTTGATTTCCACCGTTCGATCTTCATCAGAGCGTCCACAAGTCGCCACATATCGCTCTGTCATTCGCTGAATACAAGATTAAATCACAGCCCTTAGATTTCACTAATGCAATCGACGGCTCAAAAATTGAGCATGTGCGTTTGATCGCGATCTGATGAACTGAAATCCACTAGATGAACGCGCGCCGATGAGTGCACTTTAATCCAACACTCCACACGCTGCCACGTCGCCTGAAAACATAAAGACTTATTTAGTCCCACACTGAAGAAATAAACTGATTTTTGCATCTGTATAAGGAGAAGCAATCTAAATTGGTTTGCAACGCCCGCTGGGCCCTAGTACGCCCCCTTATCTCCACCCTGATTATCGAGCCCACTTTGCTTGTGGACCCACTCAGCTTAGCCCACTTGACCTTAACCTACATGCCACGTAGGCGCCCACATGGGTTCGTGACAGCCCAAGTGGTGTTGCCACATGTCCGCGTCACCATGTCAACACCGCGTGGGTCCAGCACTTAATACACCACTTTTTGCGAATTTTTATTTCAAAAACATTCTGAAAATTCCCGAAAAATTTAGAAAAATTGTCAATCTTCGAAAAATTCATAACTTCATTTTTAGAACTCCTTTTTGCATGAAATTTTCTTCATTGGATCAAGAATTTGATCCTCTTCAAATCAATGCCTGATGAAGCGAGACCGCGAGGTCGTTAAAATCACATGGTCTCGTGTCAAAACAAAGTCCAAACTTACCAATTTTATAAAATTAATTCGAATTGAAGGGTATAATGGTAAATATGGGTCGAATCCACAGGGAATTAGGAAAATTATTGATGATCTCTTCGAATTGGATCAAATCGGATGATAAATTGGTGATAGAAATAGGGGAAAATACTATTTTATGAAAGAGGACTTGCAAACAAATCCACGGAATTGAAAATCAATGAATTTGACTTTGATTTTGTAGAGAAATATAAGATTGAAGAGATGTGCATTTTCCAAAAATCGTAAGAACAAAATTATCGAAATTAAAACTGAAATTAAACTAAATTATGATTCTAAAAAAAATTAAATGCTAAACGAAGATAGATTAGGATGAAACACGATCCCTAACCCACAATTGCAATTGAATTGATCCAATTAATCGTCGAAATCAAGGCTATTCATAAAAATCCAAAAATCGCGATATGCGGAGTTCAAATGTCGATTTCTTCCTCGTCGACTGCTGAAATCTTGATCTTAAGCACTCCTCGGACGGGAAATGAGTCTAGAAGCAATTGAGATCAAGAGATTCAAGAGATTTGGTGTCTAAACAATTTGATTTACCTGAATTGCTCTCGGATGCTTTGCAATCTCGAAGAACATCTCAATTTATAGGCAATTTGGGCGTACCCGTCCGATGAAACGCATCAACGGCTCTGATAAAATGTATCAATGCGAATCGTTACCGTTAAGTCGAGGCCGTTGGATCGCCGATCGACACCTGAGATTAAGCCACGTCGCATGCGTTATAAAACGCATGAAAAACGCGTGTCGTTGGATCGCGATCAGACGCTCTTGATGCATATTCCGTTGATTTAATCTCTACCATTATAACACCTCTTGATCGATGACTGAGATTAAACGCGATCTGGTGAACCCGATTTCACCACGTACCCCCATCGCTTAAGTGAAGCTCAACGATTGAGATTTCACGCGCGATCAGACGTCCCACGATGCGCCACGTTGCATTGCGCTCTTGCTCATCGATCGCGATCAATCGGACGCTCCAGATTGTGCCACATCACCTGCGTGCTTTAAATAATCTGAAATTTTGATTTTAAATTAGAAAAATCGATTTTTAATTCCAGAAAAATCCTTAGAAATTCATTAAAAATTCAGAAAAATTCAGAAAAAATCCCTAAAAACTAGAAAATTCATAAATTTTAAAATATAAGTCCAAATTAATCCAAATTTCTTTAATTTGATCAGAAATTTAATTATCTATCATTCTAAAAATTGAAATTTAATAAATAACAAGAGATTTAATTTATATTTCAAAAATATATTCATTTCTTTAAGATTTAAATCTTTAGAAAATAAAAGTGAATATATAAAAATAATTTCTCTTATTATTTAAATTTAAAAACTATTTAATCTCAAGTGAAGATGGGTTATGATATCATTAATCTTTTATTCATCATAATTAACCCTAATTTAAAGTATTTTGAGATTATAAGAACTTTTTCATAGAATGATAGATAAATATTCATAAATATGATAACATGCATAGGACTGAAATCTTTTATGCCTTAATATGCATTAATAATCATGTATTAAAATGTCTAATTAGCATGTTATCAATGCCTTGAAAAAAACATTAGGCAAAAAATAGAATTATGAGGTAATTAATTCCTAGTTAACTTTCTAGAGTCAACTAGGTTAACTTCCTCTTTAACTCTTAACCTCTCTTTTTCTTCTTTTGTTCCTCTTTTTAAACCTTCATGCAATTACTTACATCATGAAAACCAAAAATTTTGAGATCGAACACAAGTGCTTTCACCCTTGAAAGGGTCAAACGCATTTAAAACACATGAGAATGCTCAATTGATGAAAAATATGGAATTAAGTGATTTGGCATTAAATGGAAGAAAATTTCTTTTTAAGATGATAACATGCATCATATAGACTGAAATTAAGCATTAATACTCGTAAATTATGATGAAAATAAGAGTTAAATATGCCTGTTATCACCTGGCAACGTGCCGAAATCTTTGCGCTTCATCGCAAATTCAATGGCCACAACTTAATGGCATCAATTCATATTCTTGCGTTAAATATGAGTTATTGATTGAAGATGAAGAGGCAAATAGAACGATCATGCCCAGAATTAGCCTATTTATACCTCTGTTCTTCAACGAAAAGAGCATTCTTGGATGCTTCAAGTAATCGAAATCATCCAAGGAGTGGTTAAATGATAGATATTATGTGGCCTATAAGCCAATCACACTTTCATGTATCTTGTTTATGTTCATTGAAATGATATTTATTCATTGTCATTCTTGTGTGATGTTTGCAATGAAGTCCATGAGCATGTGCAATGACTAAGTGCATTATGATGATATCATAATATAGTGATCACTAGTCTTTAAACATATGTTCTAAACATTCCTATTCGTGGGATATTCAAGAAGGACATCAAATTATCCGGAAAGAATAGCACTATCTAATCCAACTCATATGATGAGTATGGATGATCCTATAGCCATCGGTGTGGAGACACTAAGGATATATAGTGGGTACCCTTTGGAGAAGGAGTTCACTGAATTGATCCGTATGAATCCCTGAATGGTATTATACCAAACTGTCAATTAGGTTGATTCATGTCATGGTTGTGTATGTGGTCCTTTTACTTGAGACACCAAAGACATCTTGTGGATGGATGATTGTGTTTTGATTATGACTTACGAATCCCTAGCCACGTGATATCTAAAACGTCATATATTGGATACGATATGAAGTCCACGAAGATGATTGTGTGATCAAGATGGGATCATCCACCCTTGGTATTTGAGGAGATTGACTCAAGTAATGAGATGCGATGAAATCCTTGGCCAAGGTAGTAGAAATATCAGAGAAGTAGTTCCTGATGATTTCTTCACGCATTAGTACTAACTTGAGTGACTGATTAGGGTTTGACAGTTGACCATACCCTAAGTCATGCATGAGTCTAATGTGGATGAAGGATTATTCATACATGGTAATCGATGACAGGAAGGTTCCATAAGTGAGTTCTTACATACTCCATATCTCCTAGAGTACGTGGTGTAGCTTGGCACCCAACGGGCTGGCAACTCAACTTATCGATTGGGTTAAAATCGATCCTTGATTAATTAATTTATATGTGGATGTGGATAATTAATTAAGGTTGACCAAGAAGGTGTTATTTGGTCTATAGAGTTATTAACTAGTGAGATATATGGACCTAGAAGGTCACAAACATAAGGTCTATGGATATTGTTAGATATAGACATAATTACGAGGGTTTTTTTAAAAAAACTCATACCAAATGTCTATAAACATGGGGAAAACGACCACAACTCAAGGTGCCCATGCAAGCCTTGTGAGAATTCTCTCCTTTCTTCTCTTTCTCTCTTGGTAAAGAGCTTTGAAGAGGAGATCCAACTATCTAGAGATTGTGTGAATACCGCTAGAGGCTAGACACTTGAATAGCTTCAAGAACTCCTTTAAGGAAACCCTGTAAGTATGTTTTCTCATTCATACTAGATGATAGGATCATTTGTTCTTGGTGGCTTGGTGCTTTTATTGTCTAATTCAATGTTTTCCACTGCATCCGATGTTTTAATCGAAATTTCAAAAGTTTATTGACATCAAAACCCAACATTAAATGTCTCAATCCTTGAATCTCTAACACTCTTCCTCTTCTAGACTCATTTTAGCATTCAAGGAGTGTTTGAAGGCAAGATTTTGTTGAGAGAATTAGGGAATTCGCCACTTGAACGCTAAATTTCCATTTCTTGAAACCTGGAACGAAAAGCCTTGATCTGGCAATGAATTGGATCAATTTCAGCGCAATTTTGGGTTAGATTATATGTTTTCTCTATAATATTTCTTCCTATTACATTAAATTTTGATTTTGAATAATAGATTAGTCGAATTTTTCAAATTTTTACTACTTTCTCTCTCTTTGCGATCGATTTTTTTACCTAGATTTCACTTCTTGATTTCTCCACGAATACTAATTGAAATCAAGCAACTTTTGATTTTGTGAATTTGTCTTGGAGTCTTCTATTTAAATATACTAAAATCCTCAATTTTCACCTTAATTCATCATCTGATTTGATCAAATTTTGAAGAAAACCTCAAAAATTCTCTTATTTCTCCATGAATTTGACCCTTGTTCATCATTATACTAATTAATTCATGATTAAAACCTAAATTGGTGAGTTTAGTAATTTTTTTGACAGGCATTCGTGTGTTTTCAACGACCGCAAAAATTCATATCATCAACATTATGGATATAGTAATTCATAAATATCTTGCTTCATTCAATATATAAATTCATTTATGTTTTAGAGGAGTCCTTGAAGTCAAGATTTTATCAAGAAATCAGGTCGAAATTACTACTTGAATGCAAAACATTTTTTTTAAAAATTACCAAATGAAAAGCTTTGATATCACAACTAATTGGCAAACTTTAAGCATAATTTGAAGATAGTGTTTATGTATTCTCTAAATCTATCATCATTTAGCATTACATTTTAATTTTGAAGCTTAGATGTAGTGAATTTTATAAATTTCTATCATTTTCTCTCTCTTCACGATTGACTTTCTTTCTCTTACTTAACTCTTTGATATCTGATTAGATATTTGATTAAGTGTTTTTTGATTATATGTATAAATATTTGAGTCTTCTTTCTAAACCTACAATTTTCCATAATTTCTCCTACCAATTCAGCGTCCAATTTGATCGAATTTGAAACCATATGAAGAGCATGCTCTAATTCTCCTTGGTTTATACGCTTACCTCGATAGTAAATTAATCCATATTTTAAGTGAGTTTGGTTTTAATTTTGACATGTGCACATGTGACGAGATGAAACCGTGAGGTCGTCGACTTCACACAGTATCGCGTCAAAAATAATACCGAACTTACCAATTTTAGGAATTTCTAAAAAATTGAGTCGCATAATGGTAAATACGAGTCAAATCCACAGGGAATTAAGGAATTTCTTGATGTAATCTTCAAATTTGATCAAATCGGACGAGAAATTGATGGTAAAAATTGGGGAAAATCGTATTTTTAGAAAGAAGACTTCAAAACGATTCCACGGAATCAAAAATCGTCAAATTTGGATTTGATTTCGCGGAGAAATCAAGAATTGAAGTGGAGAGAAATTTCGGAACGACAAAAATCACGATTTAGCTAAATTTCAGTAAAATTAACATCTAAATCTTGATCTAAACGGAAATTAAAAGTGATAGGAGGGTAATTAAGGTAAAACCGCTTCCACTAAACCCAATTAGCGATCGAAACGAGGTGATTAAGCCGATTAATCACCGAAAACGTGAAGAACGCGAACGTGAGCCTCAAGCGTCGATTTCTCCCTCAATTCTCCACCAAATCTCGCTTCTTCCCCTCCCGTGGATGCGGAAATGAAAGAGGAAGAGGAAGAACTCGAGAGAAATGAGTGAATCGGTGTCTAGACAAGACAATTTGATTGAAACTCACTCATCGCATCGGGCGGGGCTCCCGGGCGTTGGGGGAGAGCAGCACCTTCCGGAAGACCGGACTCTATCCACCTTGCAGTCTACGTGAAGCCGACCATCCGTCGGAAGTCTTTGGAAGGGGTTCGGAAAGCTACGCTTAGGCTATGGCTGCCTCTGGAGGCAAGACATCCCTCGGCTCCATTCACGGCGGATCGGGTCATCATCGAGCTACTCCCTCGGCGTCGAGCCGTCGGTCTCGCCCTATCTCCCTCGGAGCTGGCCTACATTCCGGGCATCACGGGCCTCCTCACTGTCCGAGCCGCGCACGCATCAGACCGGTTTGAGCGGCACGACGAGCGGCTTGGTGTCATATGCGGGAGGACGGGGATCTTCTCCAGTACGCCGTCATCTCAACTCCCTCACATGACTTCTTGGGTTATTGACTCGGGGGCATCTTCCCATATGAGTCGCTTCCCCTCTGTCCTCACGCCCTATCAGGCTGAAACCTCCATTCCGACGTCGGGATGAGCGACGGCCGTCGTTCTGTCCTGTCCTTGGCTCGCGCGGTCTCATGCCACTTCTTCTCTTCCTCTCGAGCGTCATGTACATTCCTGGATTCCCTGCAATCTGCTGTCCATCGGGTGCGATCACTAAAGCCCTTCACTGTGGGTGTGTTTTCTTTCCTCATCCTGCGTCTTCCGGGATCTCGACACGGGCCGGAGGGTGGACTGCGCGCGTGAGAGCGGGCAGGGCATCTACGAGCTCAGTGGCTGACTCTCCCTCTACGGGACTTAAAGCCCTTTTTGCACTCTCTGCTTCCTCTAGTTCTCTTCATGACTCCTTTTTGTAGCACTTTGTCGTTTGGGGCACCCTAGTTTTTGTCAAACTTAAAGAAACTTTACCTTGGTTACACTTATCTGAGTTCCATTGTGAGTCGTGTGAACTAGGAGGCACCATAGATCGTCATACCCATCGCGCACTGGTCCACCTGCCCATCGCCCTGTCTGACTTGGTCCATTGTGACGTTTTGGAGTCCGGCCCACATCCATCGTCCTACGGGAGGGAAAGTACTACATGGTGTTTGTTGATGACTATACCCAGGGCGAGTTGGACATATATTCCGGCCGAGTCGAAAAGGAGGTCTCTCTCGCATTCAGCACTTTCTACTTGAGGTTATTACCCAGATCGCAGCACATCAGTCAAAGTCCTCCCGCACGGACAATGCCCTTGAGGTTTACTCGAGAAAGCGTTGCGGAACTCTGCATGCAGCTCATGGCATAGTTCATCGAGACTACCCCTGCCCATACACCTCGCGGCGAACGGGGTGGCGAGAGCGGAAACATCGACACCTCCTAGACATGAGTACGCACAATGCTACTTGCTAGGAGTCACACGGTATCTACGGTGTGAAAGGGCTATTCGACGCTACATACCTGGTGAGCCGTCTTCCATCGCTGCTCTTGGAGGTGATATTCCCCTTCCGCGATTGACTCCTGCTGCTGATATCTTCTCACTACCCCTCGAGTGTTTGGCTGCACTTGCCTTTTGTCAGGATCACACCCCTGGCCTCTCCAAAGCTCGCTCCTCGTGCCCAAAAGGGTGTGTTCGTCGGGTACTCTCGGACTCGGGAAGGGCTACCGTGTGTACTTCCCGATCGGCGCCGATGCGTCACTTCCGCGATGTGACCTTTCATGAGGACGTTCCCTGCTTTCCCTCGGCTCGGTCTAGCGAGGATCTCTCCTCCATCCCTCCTTCCTTCGGTATCTGCTACTCCATGTGCAGGCCTTCCTATGATCTGTCCCGATTCCTTTCACGAGATGTCACCCACTTCGGCATTCCTCCGGGTGCTGATCCATCCTGCGAGCCGGAACCTCCCCCTCGCCAGCTGGCCCCAGTCCGGCCCCATTGTCACCTCCACCTTCCCCACCGCCTCCCCAGTCTCGACCTTGACCTTCCCATTGCCCTATCGCTAGGGCACTCGCGATGCACTCAATATCCTATCGCCCATCATGTCTCTCCTGCGCCTTTCTCCTCCTATCGAGTCTTTTGCCCTTGCCAGTTCCTAACCGAGTCAATTCTCAGTGCGTATATTGAGGCGTTGCAGGTACACGGCGTGGAAAGCGGCGATGGATGTGGAGCTATGCGGCTTTCATCCACGGGAGACCTGGACGTTGGTTACTCGCCCTCTTGATGCCAATGTTGTCTCCTGCAAGTGGGTGTACTCTCTCAGAGTACAATCGATGGCTCCATCGCTCGCTACAAGGCGCGTCTTGTGGCTCGTGGCTTTTTCTCAAGCCTATGGCCTTGACTATCATGAGACCTTCTCGCCCTGTGGCGCGCCTCGGCTCCATTCGTGTCCTCTTCTCCCTTGCTCGGATCGCAGTCCTGGCGCTTCATCAGCTGGATGTGTCCAATACCTTCCTTTAAGGAGACCTCGATGAGCAGGTATTTATGAGAGCAACCGCTTTCTGGGTATGTTGCTCGGGGGAGTCTTACGAGGTATGTCTCCTCAAGAAGGCTATCTATGGGCTGAAGCAAAGCCCTGCGTGCGTGGTTCCACAAGTTCTCGCAGCTCGCTCTTCTCGTATGGCTTCAGTCTCCACCGTATCCAATCCGACCGTCATGCGGAAGCGCACCCCGCATGGATGTGTTATCTGGCTGTGTATGTGGATGACATCATCATCACTGGTAGTGACGACGCTCGAGGTGACTGTGACCAAGGCTTATCCGGCTCAAGCACTTTATCACACGCGATCTGTCTCCCCCAGGTACTTTCTTGGACTTGAGATTGCTTACCAGTCGAGGGCAGATGTCCATTTGTCGAGCGGAAAGTACGTGCTGGATCTACTGGAGGAGACAGGGGATGCTTTGGGGTGCAAGCCTGACCTCCTCACCTATCGAGCGAATGTGGACTGGTGGGACAATGCTACCGCACTTCTTGAGGATGCGGCATCTACCGCCGACTTGTGGGAAAATTGATCTACCTCACCGTGACTCGTCCGGACATCTCCTATGCGGTTAGTATCTTGAGTCGAGTTATGCGACTCCTCGCACTATCCATCTAGAGGGTGTCTGTCGGCTTCATCGTGCCTTAAGAGAGCTCCGGGGAAGGGGCCTCTTGTATCGGCGACGAGGGACATCTACACATTGAGGCCTACTCGATTCTAGGTTCGTGCGGTGACAAGGAGGACCGGAGTAACATGGTGGTTACGCCACCTATGTTGAGGTAACTGGTCACATGGCGCTCTCGAAGCAATCTATCGTGTCCCGCTCTAGTGCCGAAGCGAGTGTCGAGCCATGGCGGATACCACGGCAGGAAATGTTGTGGTTACGCTCTCTTCTCACCGAGCTTGGCTTCCCGCCCAGAAGGTCCTATGCGGATGTCTCTGCGCATAATATGCCTACCTTCATCGCCATGATGTGCACGCGTTCATATGAGGACGAAGCATATTGAGATAGACTGCCATTTCATACGACAGTACATTGTTAACGGTACCATCTGTACCCCACACTTTGCTTCCGCACATCAGTTGGCAGACATCCTTACTAAGGCCCTACCAGGCCCTGCATATGAGACCATCGGATCCAAGCTGGGCATGTTCGACCTCCACGCTCCAGCTTGAGGGGGAGTGTTAAAGCCCATTTTATTTCTTTTCTCTCTCCTCTCTCCTCTCTCCTCTCTCCTCTCTCCTCTCTCCTCTCTCTTCTCTCCTATATATCTCTCCCTTTCTCGTGCATGTAAGGGTCATATCAAACCCTAGCCGCCTATTTTCTTTTTCTCTCACGATCGGTTATCGTCTTCTTCTCCTCTCCATCTCACACTATTATATTAAATTTTAATTTTGAATAATACATTAGTCGAATTTTTCAAAATTTTACTATTTTCTCTCTCTATGCGATCGATTTTTTTACCTAGATTTCACTTCTTGATTTCTCCACGAATACTAATTGAAATCAAGCAACTTTTGATTTTGTGAATTTTTCTTGGAGCCTTCTTTTTAAATATACTAAAATCCTCAATTTTCACCTTAATTCATCATCTGATTTGATCAAATTTTGAAGAACACCTAAAAAATTCTCTTATTTCTCCATGAATTCGACCCTTGTTCATCATTATACTAATTAATTCATGATGAAAACCTAAATTGGTGAGATTAGTAATTATTTTGACAGGTATTCGTGTGCTTTCAACGACCACAAAAATTCATATCATCAACATTATGGATATAGTAATTCATAAATATCTTGCTTCATTCAATATCTAAATTCATTTATGTGTTAGAGGAGTCCTTGAAGTCAAGATTATATCAAGAAATCAGGTAGAAATTACTGCTTGAATGCAAAACATTTTTTTAAAAAATTACCAAATGAAAAGCTTTGATATCACAATTAATTGGCAAACTTTAAGCATAATTTGAAGAAAGTGTTTATGTATTCTCTAAATCTATCACCATTTAGCATTACATTTTAATTTTGAAGCTTAGATGTAGTGAATTTTATAAATTTCTATCATTTTCTCTCTCTTCACGATTGACTTTCTTTCTCTTACTTCACTCTTTGATTTCTGATTAGATATTTGATTAAGTGTTTTTTTATTATATGTATAGATATTTGAGTCTTATTTTTAAACCTAAAATTTTCCCTAATTTCTCCAACCAATTCAGCGTCCAATTTGATCGAATTTGAAACCATCTGAAGAGCATGCCCTAATTCTCCTTGGTTTATACGCTTACCTCGATAGTAAATTAATCTATATTTTAAGTTAGTTTGGTTTTAATTTTGACATGTGGACATGTGTTTTCTACAACACCACAATCTTGCTCCTTCAAACCTTAGTTTGCGTGACTTGGATATTATATGTTAATTCATTGGGTTTAAGTTTGCCTACCAAGATGGGAACCCTATCATGACCCATTAGTAGTGTGTTCTTAATTTACTTCAAGCGATTAGACATCTTAGGTGTAAACCAGAGACCTCACCCGTGGAAGCTTGCATATAGTTCCTTTCCACTTCTAGATGATGCTATGCCACACCAACACAATTTCTCACCCCCAACATCATGCACACGATTAGTGCTTTGAGCCAATTTTTGAAGGTGACGAGATGAGACCGCGAGGTCATTGAATACATGCTGACTTGTGTCAAAAATAATTCTAAACCCACCAAATTTTGAGAAATAATCATGAATTAGATAGCATACTTGTCAATAAGCATTGAACCCACAGAGAATTAAGGTATTTTTTAGGAACTTCTAGAAATTTGATCAAATCGGACAATTAATTGAGGTGGGAAATTAGGGATTTTAGTAGATTTGTAAAGATAACTCAAAGAAGAATCCATGGAATTCAAAATCGTTCAATTTGGATCAAGATTTACAGAGAAATTAAAGAGCAAAAATTAGATAGAAAATCGAATGTGAAGAGAGAGAAAACCAAAATAAAATCTAAAATTCGACTAATCTATGATTCTAACTTATAATCTAATGATGCATGATGAAAGATTAGGAGGAAAAAGAATAGTCTAACCCGAAGTCGTGCTCGAATTGATCCAATTGATCGCCAGATGAAAGGCTTTTCATTCCGCGATTACAAAGAGAAAATTTGGCATTCAAGAGGTGATTTCTCCTTATTCTTTCGATGAAATCTTGATTTCAAGCACTCCCTGGATGTGGAAATGAGTTTAGAAGAGGAAGAAATCAAGAGATTCAAGGACTGAGTTATCTAAATAGTTTAATTTACTCGAAACATTCAAGAATACATTTTCCATCGAAGAACATATGTAAAACCGTTAGATTTGACGTTTAATCTTCAATCACCGACTCTGATGAAATGCTTGGAAGTGAATCGTTACATTTAAATTGCATCTGTTTGATTGAAGATGAACCGTTCATATTTCGCCACATTGTGCGTGAAGAAGAAACGTCATGAAATGCTTGCAGTTTGATCTTCATCAAATGCTCTGGATGCATCCACGTGTCCACGGGAGTCTACCAATCACATTTAATCTCAGCCATTATAACTCCTCAAATCAATGGCTAAGATTACAATGTTATTGTTAAAGCCTATTGGGCCTTAAGGCCCTCTCTTCTCTCTCCTCTCTCCTCTCTCCTCTCTCCTCTCTCCTCTCTCCTCCCCCTATTTCTTCTCTATATAACCTGCATGTATGCATCTAATCAAGTATTCCCTATTTTCGTTATTTCTTCTCTATCTCCCGTGCGTTTCTCACATGGTATCAGAGCGATAGGAGAAATATTCTAGGGTTTGCCCTGCGACGCCGCCGCCCTCAAGCGTCGCCGCCTCCTTTTTGCGCGCCCGCCGCCATCTGTCGTCGCCCTGCTGCGCCGTCACCACTGCACGGCCACCGCGCACGTCTGCGTGCCTGCACAGCCACCGCGGCGGCCGTTGCGTCTCGCCTTGCCGTCGCGCCTGACGTCGCTCGCGCAGTGTCACGCCGCCACGTCTGCCGGCGCGTCTGGCTGTTGCGCCGTCGCTACCCGGCCGTCGCCACGCTGGCGGTCGCCGCACGCCGCTGACGCGCGTCCCTACCGCGCTTCTGTTTGTCGCTCTGTGACTAGCGCCGACGTCGCTGTTGCATCGCCCATGCACGGCTCGCTTGGCTGTTGTCGCTCCTGCGCCGCCACGCCCTTACTGCCGCTGCCGCTGCCCTGCCAACTGCCATCGCCCTGCCCGGCGGTCGCCCTACTGTTGCCTTGCCCAGCCGGCGCCCTGCTGCCACCGCCTGGCTGCTATCACCCTGCTGCCATTGCTCGGCAGTCGTCGTCTTGCCCAGCGGTTGCCCTGCTATTGCCTTGCCCAGCCGCCGCCCTGCTGCCATCGCCCGGCAGCCCTACTGTCGCCGCGCCCCGCTGCCTTGCCGCTACGACTCTCCCCTGCTACGGTTGACTTGCCTTGCCGCGTCGACTCATATTCCGTGGCCGCCGGTTCATCTTCACAGCGGCTGATCTCTACATGGCCGAGCCTACCCCCGTGTCATCATCTTCTGAGGTCACTCAGCCCCCTCAGCCGATGAGGTTGTCCCGGCAATCCAGGAAGCACTCTATTGTGAGTGCCCTGGCTAAGCCGGCATACGTGTTCGACGGGTCCAATTATGGGCCCTGGAGGGGCGCTTTCGTGGAGTTCCTCAACGCCCATGGCCTTCGGCATCATCTAGCGATCCTCGCCCAGAAGGAATCGGGACCGGAGTACTTGAGGTGGAGCCGACTCGAGTGCGGTATGTTCCTGGCTTATCTCGAGTGTAGCGACACAGATCATGGAGCCGCTTAGCATGACTCGTCCTGCCCGTGCCCTGTGGCTCAAGTTGGAGACGATGTATGCCAACAAGAGCAACGTAAGCCGGACAGTTCGCCTATATGAGGAGCTATTTGCATGTCGCCAGGGCACCAGGACTCTCCAGAGCTACTATGGATCGATCGATGCCATTTTCACTAACCTCGAGCTCTATCAGCCACTGGTCTTGGATCTTGATATACTTCAACGGTACCGCGATGAGCTCCGAGCGGGAGCATTTCTTAGTGGATTACGTCTGAGTTGGCCGAGCATGATCCGAGGACAGGTGCTTGGGGGGCTCCCCGGGTATTACCCGCGAGGAGATCTTTGCAGTCGCACTTCGTGTGCAGGACAGCCTGCCCACCTCCCAGACCTCCCAGCTCGTCGAGACTTCGGCACTGATCGCATCAGGCGGGGCTCCTCGGGCGTCTGGGAAGAGCACATCATGCAGGAAGACCCAGGACCTCCTATCCACCACCTGCAAAGTCTCTGCGGGAAGTCGACTCACCCGTCGGAGAAGTGCTGGAAGGAGTTTGGGAAGCGTGCTTGGGCCACCGGCTGCCTGCGGAGCGAGGGGCATCCTCGACTCACGTCCCCGACGGAGGGATCATCTCGACCACTTTGCTCCCTCGGCTGCGAGAACAGTCAGCCTTGCACTATCTCCCTCGGAGCTGGCCTACATTCAGGCATCACGGGCCTCCTCACTTTGTCCCACTGCGGCACCATCAGCCAGTCTTGCGGCACTAACGAGCAGCTTGGTATCATATGCTGGAGGACGGGGATCTTCTCCAGGTACGCCATCTATCTCAACCCCTCATATGACTTCTTGGGTTATTGACTCGGGGGCATCATCCCATATGACTGGTTTTCCCTCTGTCCTCACTTCTTATCGGCCTGAAACCTCCATTCCTGATGTCCGCATCGCTGACGGTCGTTCATGTCCTGTTCTTGGCTCTGGCCAGTCTCGAGCCACCTCTTCCCTTCCTCTCCAGCATGTCCTGTATATTCCTGGATTCCCTACCAATGTTGTCTCCTGCAAGTGGGTGTACTCCCTCAAGTATAATCCTGATGGCTCCATCGCTCGCTACAAGGCGCGTCTCGTGGCTCGCTTTTCTCAAGCCTATGGTCTTGACTATCATGAGACCTTCTCGCCTGTGGCGCGCCTCAGCTCCATCCGAGTTCTCTTCTCCATTGCCCTGGATTAGTCCTGGCCGCTTCATCAGCTGGACGTGTCCAATGCCTTCCTTTACGGCGACCTCAATGAGCAGGTATTCATGGAGCAACCGCATGGGTACGTTGCTCAGGGGGAGTCGTCTGAGGTGTGTCTCCTCAAGAAGGCTATCTATGGGCTGAAGCAAAGCCCACGTGCGTGGTTCCACAAGTTCTCACAACTGCTTTTTGCGTATGGCTTTGTCTCTACTGTATCTGATCCGACTGTCATGCGGAAACGCACCCCGCATGGATGTGTTATCCTGGCTGTGTATGTGGATGACATCATCATCACCGGTAGTGCTCGACGAGAGGTGGCTGCGACCAAGGCTTATCGGCTCGGCACTTCGTCACACGCGATCTGTCTCTCCCAGGTACTTTCTTGGACTCGAGATTGCTTACCAGTCAGGGCAGATGTCCATTTGTCAGCGGAAGTACGTGATGGATCTCTTGGAGGAGACGGGGATGCTAGGGGTGCAAGCCGGCCTCCTCACCTATGGAGCGGAATGTGGGTGGTGGGACAATGCTACCGCACTTCTTGAGGATGCGGGCATCTACCGCCGACTTGTGGGGAGATTGATCTACCTCACCGTGACTCGTCCGGACATCTCCTATGCGGTTAGTATCTTGAGTCGGTTATGCGAGGCTCCTCGCACTATCCATCGGAGGTGTCTATTGGCTTACAGCGTACCTTAAAGAGCTCCGGGGGAAGGGCCTCTTGTATCGGCGACGAGAGTCATCTACACATGGAGGCCTACTCTAACTCACGGGTTCGCTGGTGACAAGGAGGGACCAGGAAGTCACATGGTGGTTATGCCACCTATGTTGGAGGTAACCTGGTCACATGGCGCTCTCGGAAAGCAGTCTATCGTGTCCCAGCTCTAGTGCCGAGCCGAGTATCGAGCTATGGCGGATACCACTGGCAGAAATGCTGTGAGTTACGCTCTCTTCTCACCGAGCTTGGCTTCCCGCTTGAAAGGTCCCTATGCAGATGTACTACGATAATATGGCTGCTACCTTCATCGCCCGATGATGCGGCGTTCCTTATGAGGGACGAAGCATATTGAGATCGACTGCCATTTCATACGACGGTGCGTTGTTAACGGTACCATCGTACCCCACACGTCGCTTCCTCCCATCGGTTAGCGGAACATCTTCACTAAGGCCCTACCAGGCCCTGCATATGAGACCATCGGATCCAAGCTGGGCATGTTTGACCTCCACGCTCAAGCTTGAGGGGGAGTGTTAAAGCCTATTGGGCCTTAAGGCCCTCTCTTCTCCCTCCTCTCTCCTCTCTCCTCTCTCGTCTCTCTATTTCTTCTCTATATAACCTGCATGTATGCGTCTAATCAAGTATTCCCTATTTTCGTTATTTCTTCTCTCTCTCCTGTGCGTTTCTCACAGTTATAAAATGAATCGTCGCCCAATCAAGTGCGCCACATACCCCCTCACTTAAGAGTAGATTGACGATCTCAATTAAATCGTGTGATCAAACGCTCCACATTTTGCCACGTCACCTATGCATAAATACATAAGGAATACTCCCACATGAAAAATAACTAAAAATCCGATAGGTATATTGATAACATGCTATTTATACATGAATTTACATGATTATTAATGCAAATAAAGGTATTAATTATTCTAAATATATGCATGTTATCATATTTTAAGTATATTTCTATCATTTTCTATAAATTCATGTTATGATCTAAAAATACATCAATTTATGGATAAGTATGCATAATTAAACATTACGATTTTAATCCTAATTATATTTGAGATCATAACTATGTTTTAATGATGAAAATATAAGAGAAATGATGCTTATTAGTATTCATGTATTTTTAAAAGTTATTTTTAGAAAATACATGAATGTATTTATTTAATTAAAATTCATTCTCTTACTATTTTAATATTTTTGACTTTTTATAATGATAGATTATTCAATTTCTGATCTAACAAAACAAATTTGAACTAATTTAGAGTTGTATTTTCAAAGTTATGATTTTTATAATTTATAGGAATTTTCTGGAATTTTTCTGAAATTGATTAAAAACAATTAAAAATAAGAAAAAAGGGGGTTATTAACCACGCGGGACCCATGTGGATGCGACGTGGCACGCAAGGCCACGTGGCAGAGCCACGCGAACCCACGCAAGCGCCTGCACGGCGCGGAGGTGACACATGTGCAATATTTATATTTATTCATATTATATATGGTTATAGTACATATAAGTATTCCGTTTATTGGAACTCGCTAACCCATAAAACCGTCGCACCTTATATACCCGACATCTCTCCTTAATTTTCTCCGTGTTGGACTATTAGTCTTTTATTTCAGGTGATGTGGATGAATAAGATGTGTCGGATCAAAGCGCGTAGATTATCGCGCGTGGATCGCATGGACGCAGAGTCCACCGGATCACCATCATCGCACGTGCCTTAAATGCGATTTAAGGGAAGTAATCACGACCGTCTATCAAGGAGTTATAACGGTCGAGATTCATTGCAATCGATAGACCTTTCGATCGATCAAGACCGCCCGATGAAGATCCAACGCACGCGATGAAACGACGCGTCTCTTCTTCATGCAACGTGGACGCATCTCAGCCCTTCATCAACAATCGAACGGATGTGACTTAATCGCACCGTTTCGATCAAATGACGCTTCATCTCGACCGTTGATTGCGATCCGACTGTTGATCCCACGGTTACACCTAATTCTTCTATAAATTAGAACTTTTCTTCGAACGGAAACTCACCCTAGGATTTTTGAGATTAATCGAACTGTTTAGACACCAAAATTCAAGCGTCATTGAATTTCCTTGCATTCTTGACTCGTTTCCGCATCCGAGGAGCATTTGAAATTGAAAATTAATCTAGAGGAGAAGGAGATATCACATCTTGAATGCCAATGTTCGTCTTCGACATCGCGGAATGAAAAGCCATGAATCCGGCGATTAATTGGATCATTTCGAGGGCTACCTTGGGTTAGATTGCGTGTTTTCATCTTAATTTTCATCAATTAGTGTGAATTTTACATTTTAAATCATAGATTAAATTTAATTTGGTTTTAATTTCGGTTTTTAATCATTTTCACGATTGAATTTCTATCCCATTTTCAAACTTTGATTACTCCGCGAATTCTAATCCAAATCATTCGATTTTTGATTCCGTGGATTTGCAATTGAGTTATATTTCTTAATATCATAAATTGCCCAATTTCTAATCTCAATTTGTCATCCAATTTGATCAAGTTTCAAAGATATCTCTCAAATTTCCCTAATTCTTCGTGGATTCGACCCTTATTTACCATTATACCCTTCAATTCGTGAATTAATCTTTAAATTGGTAAGTTTAGACTTTGTTTGGACACGACATTGTGTGTATTCAACGACCATACCATTTTGTTTTGTCATATATAAGTAATGTGTGACTAATAAGGTAGCGAAAATCCTAAAAAGGGTATTTATTACCCTTTTTAACCACACACACACGCACATGCACACGTGTGCGAATCGTGGCATTCTCATATGCCACCACGTGGTGCTACAATTTTTGCTCGTGCCACATGAGCGCGCAATAAAAATATAAATTTTTATTCATTTTAATTCAAAAAAATCGAATTAAATTCATAAAAATTCAAAAAAATCTAGAAAATCCCTAAAAATTAGAAAATTCATAATTTTCTAATTAAAACTCTAAATTAGTCCAAACTGGTTTTGTTGGATCAGAAATTGAATAATCTATCATTTTCAAAAGTCAAATTTAATAAATTACAAGATAATAAATTTTTATTTAAAAAAATACTCATTTCTCTTAGAAATTAAAACTTAGAAAAATAAATGAGTGCGGAAAGTGCAGAAGCGTGCCTGTTTTAGAGGGAGAAAGAGTAGATCGTGGGACGAGAGGATCTAGAAACCATTTTTGACCGAGAATGTGAAATAGAAATTTAGGGAGCGTAAGAAGAATCAGAAGAGTGGAAGATCAAGAGGGAGAAAGAGAGACATAGAAGAGGGAGAAAAATATTGGGAACTAGAGACTAGGAGAGAAGATAGAAAGCAAGTGAGAAGAAGGGGAAAAAGAGATATAGATGGAAAATGAGAGGGAATTTGGAGAGGAAATGCAAGAAAAATAGGAAGAGAGAGAGTGATGGAGAATTATCTCAACACATGAACACAAGGGTTCCAAGTGAACCTAGGTATGAACTTAGGAAGAGAAATCATTCTCAACAGCAACAAAATACTATACTCCTCCTTATTTACAAGTTTGAGAAATTATCCATTCATGAAATGAATGAAGAAAGCCTCTCTAAAACATTTAAAGAGAGTGTAGATCAAAAGGGAATTATCTTCCCTCCTCCTCTAATTATATACTGATCCAAAGATTAACTTGGTCAAAAGAAATTAAACCCTCATCCCTAGATACTTAGAATTCTTTGAATGGACCAAGTCAACCACCCTTACCTTGGTATAGGTTCCTTAATATCCAATCCATATCCACTATATCATAGGTACCTTGTATAATTATAATTACTGATCTCAAGAAAATCAGTAGGAATATCTTTGTTATTAAATTCCCTTCTTTCTTTGAAAACCACCTATAGATAGAATTAAAGGAGAGATCTATATGGAAGTAAATATCTACGGAGATATTTCAAGACAAAGCCAATGCATGAATAAAACCATGCAATTCTGAAGTCAGCTCATATGATGATAATCAGCATGAAGAAAGCTCCCAGCAAGGAGGACTATCTCCTATTTAAACAAGGCTTTTACGGTTAGTGAAGAGGATGACAGTTCAGTTAAAGGACAGTCCTCATAAATATCAAGATCATCACGAAGCCAAGGAGATTCCACATCTCATTCGTCGGCCATCATAAGTGCAATGAAGATGTATTGAAAGCCATCCATATGAAGCAAGATCGCCATGATTTCTGAAGAGTATTAAAGACACCGGAGGCCTGCTACAAAGATGAATACAATTGATCCACGTGAGATCACACCTCATAATTGAAGAATACTACTATCATTACCTTCTCTGCCGAAGGACTAGCAACTCAAGACTCTCAGGAAGAAAACCCATTCAAATCAGTGGGCAACCATGGATAGAAATCCTTCTTCTCGTCAATTAAGGGCTCCAGTACCTAGAGATCTAGGGTTTCTCGACTCTCTCCGAGACCATTGGAGAGATGAGCACGTTCAGTGGCAATGAAACGGCTCCTTTCTTTGGATTCCACGGCACCGCCGCGGCGCTCGTATTCTCCTGCATGGGAGCGGCGTACGGGACGACAAAGAGCGACGTTGGAGTCGCGTCGATGGGAGTGATGCGGCCAGAGCTCGTGATGAAATCCATTGTTCCTGTCGTTATGGCGAAAGTGCTTGGGATCTACGGCTCAATTATTGCTGTTATTATCAGCACTGGGATTAATCCGAAGGCGAAGTCTTATTTTATGTTTGACGGTTATGCTCATATATCGTCTGGTCTTGCCAGCGGCATGGCTGGACTTTCTGCGGGGATGGCGATCGGGATCGTGGGAGATGCGGGAGTTAGGGCTAACGCTCAGCAACCAAAGTTGTTCGTGGGGCATGAAGCATCAGCGGCAATATGAAGAATCTTAAATATCGAGCTGTATTGAACACGTGAAACGTTATGAAGCCGATCACAAAGAGTATAAAGAGAGGCGGACTACCTACCACATGAGCATAGCTTCCATGACTTCTGATGACTTTGAAGACTCAGCCGGATCATTACTAATTGAGAAACAACTACCTTCACGACGTCTACAACTGCCAAAGATTGAAGGAAGCTCCAAAATGTTCCACGTATCTCCACACACGAGATGACTACGTCAATGAAGAGGCATGAAATTAATTCACGAAGAGATGTAATAACCGTCATAACTGCCTCTTCCTCCTCAAGGCATCTCTTCATCCCAACCTCTCTATCTTCTCTACTCTATAAAAGAGACGAATGTAAGAGAAAAAACATGTTGTTTTTTATTAATGAAGTTACTCTTCTTCAGTATTAATTCACTGTGTTCATCATGTTCCACTCCCTCTCCCACATATCTCTACTCTGAGTTCTATCCTCCTATCTCTTCTCCCTCCACTGCTGCCCTCTTTCATCCATCTCAAGTTAAGAAGCAACCGAGAATATCTTTGATCGTGTGGTGAATCCAAAGGCTTCCACTTCACATCTGAAAGGTACTCATCCTCTCGTCTCTCACCATGTTTAATAGTTCAACTATTATATCCGTAAGTCCAATATTGGTTCATTCTTCTTATCTGTTCTCAATCATATAAATACTATCCGAAATCATCCTACATCAGATAAACCCCAATCATAGTTCTATCCTTTCTTAATATTCCTCTCATTATCCATATTCTTCATCACATAAATTGTATTACCATTTCATCCATTATCCTGTCCATCGCATTTAAACTCATATCGTCATTCATTCATCTATCTGAATTATCATTCCTCATATAGTCACTGATCTATATCTCCAATCCATCCCTCTCTTTTTCAACGCATCCTTACTATTCTCCAGTACACTAATCTCTTATCTTCAAAACTATCATACATTATTTCCTCACTAATATAAATAAATATTCAGTCGTGGTATCATTCATAGGTCCTCTTTCATATGTAGGATTTAGATACATACTTATATATTTTATCAATCTTATCTTATTTCACCCATCCTTCTATCATCATTATTCGTTCTCACTCACCTCTTCTTATTTATTCTACCTTCTTCATACTTATCATCATCTTCTAAAATATCTTACATCAGAGAGCGAGAGGTTCTGCTAGCGGGACAGCAGGGAAGAATGAGGGAGAAGACAAAGAAATCATAGTCGATAAGGAGATAGAAAGAATGCAAGCAAGAATGAGATTGGAGGGAAGCGGAAGAGGGGCTGAAAGAGCAAAAAGGAGAGGGCGGTTTGTCTAGAGAGGGAGAACGCAAACAGTTGAGGAGGAAGGTGAGAAAGCGAGAGTTTTTAAAGAGGGAGAGGGGTTACTTGAGAAATTTAGAGGGATATTCATAGAAATCACGAGGTATGGTGGCAAAGAGATGGAGACAATGAGAGCAACAAAGAGACAGTGAAATATCAAGAACTAAAGAGAGAGAGAGAGAGAGAGAGAGAGAGAGAGAGAGAGAGACAAGAGGATAGGGCACATGATATGACGAGGGCGGAAGAATGAGGGGGAGGGAGAGAGATTTTTAAAAAATCAGAAGAAGGAAGAGAGATCGGGTGAGAGAATGAGATTGTGGAAAAGAGGGCAGAAGAGAGTGAGAGAATGCACATGGAAGACATGAAAATTCAAAGAAAGAGAGATGGAGACTCAATAAAAGAGAGAATGTGTGAGATGGGTAGAGAGTGAGAAAGAGGGAGAAGGGAATAGGAATGAAGAATGATGAGGAGAGAGAAGAAGAGCACAAAAAGGTGGTGATCTGGAGAACGTGCAAGAGAAAGAGAATGCGAGGGAATTTGAAGGGGGAAGAGGTGATCGTTACGGAAGAAAAGAGAGGATTATATAGAGATTGAATAGCAAAGGAAGGGTTGAGAGAGAGGGGAAGAGAGTTTGGAAAACAGGGAGAGGTAGAGACGAAGATCGGGGAAGGAGATGATACCAGGTGAAGACGGAGAACAAGACTAAAAAAACTCATCATTTCCACTACATTCTTCTGAAGAGAAGAATAGAGAGCAAAATTTCTATATAAAAAAACTAGGAGAGAGAGTGTGTGGTCTAGGAAGAAGAACAACCCTCCAAAAATGAGCTTTCCACAGCCCATTTAAGTTCTTGAGGAAAATTCTTCTTAGAGACTCTCGCTTACAAAGAGTAGGGCTCCTTTTTATATATCTCAAAGAGCCTCCTTTTCTTGATTTCTTACTTTGGATTCTTGAAATTCATGTAAAGGAATTATACTTTAACATACCTATCTTATACGAATATTAAATCATGAGATGATGGGTATATTGACATGTTCAACCATGTCATAGAATTAAATTAAAACAAATTATAGGTGTTTATAATTACTTTTCAAGCTTTTATCAGCATGCCTACAAGCAGGCATGTGTGCCACATCATCTACTACGTAAGCCCACAATTATAAAAAATGTTATGATTTTTAATTAAAATAAATTAAAAAAATTCACAAAAAAATTCTTGAAAAATCCCTAAAAATTATAACTTTTAAAACACAACTTTTAATCTTTTTTTTGTTTGATCACAAAATTCAATAATCTATCATTTTATGCATTTTAATTTAATAAATAACTAGATAATAAATTTTTAACTCCAAAATATACTCAAGTTACTTAAGAAAATAAAACTAAATATGTTTAGAGTGCATTAGATATATTTTCTCTTATTATATTATATTGAAAACCCAAATAAAATTTCAAATATAATTAGGATAATCTATTTAAAATTAAACTCTTGATTTTTGCATGAATATGAACTCAAATTATGATAACATGCATAAGAATGGTATGAATTGTCTTAAAATTCATTAATAATCATGTAATCTCAATTATAAATTGCATGTTATCACAAAGATAGATTAGGAGAACCGGAGGTTAGGAAAGAAGAGAGAGGGCAAAAAGAAAGGAGGTGCAACTTTCTTTCGCATTTACTGATGAGACGAGACCGCGAGGTCGTCGATTTCACACGGTCTCGTGTCAAAAATTAATCCGAACTTACCAATTTGGGGAATTAAGAGTGAATTGAAGGGTATAATGGTAAATAAGGGTCGAATCCACAGGGAATTTAGGTATTTTCGAGATATCTTTTGGAATTTGGTCAAATTGGACGATGAATTGAGGTGAGAAATTAGGGAAAATGGTCTTTTTAGAAATATAACTTCAAAACGAATTCATGGAATCAAGAATCATCGAATTTGGATTTGATTTCGCGGAGAAATCGAAATTTGAAGTGGAGAGAAAATTTCGGACGTTAAAAATCGTGATTTAAGCTAAAAATTGATGAAATTAAACTCTAAATCCTAATCTAAACGAAAATTAAAGATAATAGGAAGATAATCTAGGAAAAACCGCTTCCACTAAACCTGTTTAGCGATCAAAACGAGGTGATTAAGCCGATTAATCACCAAAAACGTCAAGAGCGTCATGACCGGCTTCAAGCTGCGATTTCTCCTTCGATTCTCCACCAAATCTTGATTTCAACCCCTCCATGGATGCGGAAATGAAAGAGGAAGAGGATGGAATCAAGAGAAACGAGTGGATCGATGTCTAGACAAGTTAATTTGATTAAAATCCAACTCGAATGCATACAATCGTGAAGAACATCTCTATTTAAACAAAATTTGGGCGTAACCGTCTGATCGTTTCAATCGACGGTTACGATGAAGCGGTCCACCATGGACCGTTTCGCTTAAATCGTAGCTGTCCGATTCCCGATGAACGGCTTGGATGATCCGCCCGATTGATAGTTATAAAATGCCTCAGTTGTCGCCCCTTGGATCGCGATCAGACGGCTGAGATGCGATCCGCGTAAACGCATCTCGGCCGTTATAACGTTTTAATTAATGCACGTGGCTTGATCATCTCCGGTGGTCCATGTGACCACGCGATCCAAGCGTTGTGATGCTGCCACGTTTCGCTTCATCCGACCGTTATAACTCTTTTTTTTAAAAACACGTGTTTTGATCGCGATCAGTGGTCCGTGTCCACGTGATCGACGCCCACCGATCAATCAATCGCCCGATCCGACGCTCTGCGTATGTCCACGTCACCTGCATTAAAAGAGAAGCGTGTGGATTAGTCCCACACGGTAATAATCATATTAAACCGTCGGGTTTATAATACCCGACAGTTTGTAAGGGCATGACCCTTCCCATATAGGGAAGGCTGAAAACCTATTTATATTTACGATAAATAATATAATATATATATATAAATTAACCGCGCCATGTAGGCGCTGCACGGGTCCGCGTGGCGCTACCACATGGCCCTGAGAGCCACGTCGCATCCACGCGGGTCCTGCGCGCAAACCAAAACATTTTTTTATTTTTTTTTAAAACGGTTTTAAATAGAAAATAAAAATCAGAAAAATCCGGAAAAATACAGAAAAAATCCCTAAAATTGTAAAAATCATATCTTTTAAAATACAACTCCAAATTAATCCAAATTTCTTTCATTTGATCTGAAATTTAATTATCTATCATTCTAAAAATTCAAAATATTTAAATAACAAGAGATTTAATTTATATTTAAAAAATACATTCATTTTTTAAAGATTTTAAATTTAGAAAATTAAATGAATGTTCATAAATATGATTTCTCTCATTATTTAACTTTAAAAACCATTCATAATCTCAAGTAAAATTGGTTATAAAATAATTTATCCTTAATTTATCAAAATTAACCCTAATTTAGTGCATTTTGAGATTATGACCTAAATATGCATGAAATGATAGAAATGCACTCAAAGTATGATAACATGCACATAAATGTAATATTTTATGCCTTAAATTGCATTAATAATCATGTTTTATCATGTTAAGATTGCGTGTTATCATTTACGCAGGAGAGAGAGGTAGAAGAAATTCTCTCGCTTCATCAAAGAATTTCTTTTGTGTGTGCAAAAGAAAATAAGTGAGATAGTGTGGTGGTAATGGAGAGGTATAGAGAGGAAGAGAAGAGAATGATGGAAGAAGATGATGGAAGAAGAGAAAGAGGTAGAGGCGAGGAAGAAGAATGGAGACACTTCATTCTTCTTTTAACAAACAAAAAAATTGTGCACATGAGATAATAAAGATGGAGACACTTCATTCTTTTTTTAACAAACAAAAAAATTGTGCACATGAGATAATAAAGATGGAGACACTTCTTTGGAGAAGGGGAGAAGGGTGCAAGAGAGAAGAATGGGGAGAGGAGGTGCAGTAGTGGAAGAAGAAGAAAGGAGGCAGATCACAGTGATGGAAGGAGAAGCACTAGAGTGGGAGAGAGAGTGTGGCAGAAAAGAGAATGAGAACTTCTCTCAGTGTGAGGAAGAAGTTTTGCACACGAGAAAAGTTTCAAGAGAGAGAGAGAGATCAAAATTTGGAAGAAGAAGAAGAGGAGGAGGAGGAGGAAAACAAAAAGAAGAAGAAGAAATCGTGGTGAGACTCGTCAGCAAGACTGAAGAAGCGCGTTGAATCTAAGAAAAGAAATTTTCTTCCATCCGCTCACACACGAGGGAAAAGGATATGTGGAAAGAGAGAATGGAGAGGAGTTGAGAATAGAGGAGGACACGCGAGAGAAGATGAATGTAGAAGAAGAGAATGGAGAGGAGTTGAGGATGGAGGAGGACAAGCGAGAGAAGATGAATGTGGAAGAAGAGAATGGAGAGGAGTTGAGGATGGAGGAGGACACGTGAGAGAAGATGAATGTGGAAGAAGAGAATGGAGATGATTTGAGGATGGAGGAGGACACACGAGAGAAGATGAATGTGGAAGAAGAGAATGGAGATGAGTTGAGGATGGAGGAGGACACACGAGAGAAGATGAATGTCAAAGAAGAAAATGGAGAGGAGTTGAGGATGGAGGAGGACACTCGAGAGAAGATAAATGTGGAAGAAGGAAATTCTTCCATATCAAAAGGATCTTCTTCTATAAATGCATACATGCACGTGCACGTGAGCAAGAGAAGGGAGATAGTAGAGCAAAAAAGAGAGGGAGATGAGAGGCAGTGTGACAGGGAGGGAGGAGTAGTGAAGAGGCAGGCGCAGCGGAGAGGGAGTTTACGTGCTACAAAAAAATTATTTCTGTTGCTCGAGAGAGAAAGAGGGAGGAGAGAGAGAGAGATTCTATTTATTTATTTTTTAAAAATCAATTTTAGTTTCATTTCTCATTGATTTTGACTTTGAAAATTTCTATAAAAAATCTAGAAATATCACAAATATATTCTAAAATAATTTTCGTCATTTTAAACTATATTGATCATGCATTCATTATTTTTATGTAAATAAATACATTTTAAAATAAAAATAAACAAAAAATTCATTTTATATCTTAACAAATTATCTTCTTGATAAATAAATTTCACAAAATTCTCATAAAATATTATGAAATTATTATAAAAATCAAGAATATCCTTTTAACCATAAGGATTATCATTTTAATCATTTTAAACCATGATAACATGTATTTATGATCATATTTATAAGAATAAAAACATAAATGTGAAATATGAATGCACGAATTTGCATGTTATTAGTGTTCAAAGGTGTGTCAGGCTCCTGGCTCATTTGGGCCCACTATCTCTCTCCCTCTCTCTAATCTATATAAAGTCATGTAACCCTACTTCTCTAATCTATGGAATTCTAGGGTTTCTCTTGTCAACAATGGTGATTTCTTGAAGAAAAAAATAGCATAGAGACCATGCTTTTGATATTTTATTTTTCAATATAACAAATTTGAGGGGTGACTTGCTTGGTCTTTGAGGTTGAAGCGAGTCACTTGTGATTGGATGGACTTTATGTGTTGTCAATTTTGAGTACTTGACTTGGAATTAATCAAGTACGTTCATGTGCCATGATCTCTCACAAATGTCAAGATTATTTGTAGATCTATTTTTATATTTTTGGTCCTAAATTTCTCTTGAAAAATTATTAAAAAATTATTATATGTAGTTTAGACTAACAGCCCATGAAGCACATAAGCACAAGATTTTCACAAGTTTGCTCATAGTTTCCCCATTTCAACTAGATTTTCATGAGGTAAACTTCAAAAAATGATAAGAATCTATTGATTTTTTGAAATGCATAAATGGTTCAAAAATTGGTTTCGTAAAACTTGAAGAATATTTTTAAGAACTTTTCCTTGCTAACATGGAAAAGGTACTTTCATGGAACTCAAGATGTATCATTGAAAAACATTCCCAAGATGGGCACTATCGAAATAGAATGTCATCTCCCGTATCATAGTTGGCAGAAATATGGGGTCAAAATTTATGATGAAGTACATACTTGTGCATGATGAACATCCTTCTACCCTTACTTCCTTGACTTACACTAAAGACTCTTCGTTTCTTTGGCACTATAATCTTGGTCATCGTATAATCTTCGTTTCTTTGGCACTTTGATAAGACCCTAAAAGAAGCAAAATGTTATTTCAAGATCCGCCTCAAAGACAAAGCATCAGACCATGTCTCACACAAGTTCTAAGATGACGTGGCTACAAGTTATTCTCAAACTCCCATGATGTTAGTCATGTTTTCCTTTTTATCACAAACAATCCAACCTTTCATAAGCTCACAAAATATGTTTTGACTTGTAATTTTATTCGAGATTAGATACTTTAAAGGCCTAATCTCTTTATTTTTGTTCTTCTACCATTGAGCAGCTAGAAGATATCTTTACTAATTGGCTTGTTAGTAAATCTTATGTTTGACTTCAAGGCGATAAGAGAATCGTCAACAGCTATGATCTAGCTTCAATGGGAGCTTGAATAAGTATATACTATTTGTGTGTGTATCACTATATCTTTTATCTTACTTAACACACCTTGTTCTTATTGGGTTTCTTGGGTGAGCCAATCTCTCTCTATATATAGGGTTCTCTCTTCCCTGGAGGAAGTCAACTCTCATTTTATCTCACTCTGTCTTCTCAAAAGGATATTCTCAAGGTTACGCTATCAATTATACAAGCTTGAAAAAAAATACTTGACAAAAAAGCATGGATGATAGCAATTGACAATGGTAACAAGTGTAAATAGTGGATGGCGTTAAAGGGTCACGACGCATGGTGGCGTAGATGGCAGTGAATGCTTATGGCTGATGACGCCATCAAAGGGTGGAAAAGCCATCATCTGATCCAACAGCCAGGACAATGAATGCCTATGGCTGATATCTTGCACTTTTCTTTTTCAAAATATCGAGTTTCAAAGTTTTTTATATGATCAAGTGATCCACAATCAACCAACTAGCTAGACCAAGTGATCCAACATCAGTACATTGACTTGATCAAAAATTCTAGTCAACTGTAAATAGAAACCTTACTTCATAGGTCACGTTAGGGCAGATTTGACCCAAATGAATGAGAAATGTCATAACCATTTAAATTTTCATGCAAATTAAAAACTACAAAGGTGGAAAAGCCATACATCTCATATCATGTGAAACATGCAATCAGATGATTCACTATCATTCATGAAGAGTAGAATGTGATTCTACCTCTAAGAAAATAGCCCAACAAATGAACTACTTTTTTTCACAGCCAATGGGGTTCATTTTAATGGCCCATCAAGAAATCCTTTTCTTTTAAAAAAAATATAATTGGCGAAATAGAGGTAGATGGAGATCTCCGCACGTGCACACGCAAGTCAAGGGAAAATCGGGCGTTTATGTGGGGACCACGCGCTCGGTTGTTTTCACCTCCGTATTTGCCGCCCGTGTCAGAGGAGTGGGGCCCACTGAAATTACGAACATTTTTTATTCATTACCATAAATGCAACAGAAATCCAGATCTTCTTTCTGGCTCCTTCTTCGCCGATCTGAACGGCCGGTATGCAAAAGATTCCCCGATCCTCGCTCTCGTCTTCTCTGGTTACTGCGAGATTGATCTTGCCCTTCTGCGTCTGATAAATGCATGATTCCGCGAAGGAAAGGATTCTCTGTCTTTATCCTCTGCGAAACGGTCCATAGTCTCTGCAGCCAATAAATGCAAAAGATCTTAGACCTCTTCACTTATGATCGGTCTTGTGAGGAAAATACATCTCTTCATTGATGATTTAACGCTGTCGGTGTCGTTTCGTGGTAGTTACTGAGCGTCGGGATCCTCGCACCGCGTCAGAAGCTTCCGCCATGGAATGGGGAGTTCCATCACGGCGTAATCATTAGGTTTTGATTACTTTGTCATTCATTTCTCATATAGAAGAGGAATTTCTTTGCCATTCAATTCTTTTGCTTGTGATAGAGGCACAGCTGAATGATTCATCATTCGTTGCTTTTAGGGAGCACCGGATAGGAGGGAATGCTGATTCCTCTGTTACATTACGTCCTGTCCCGTCATCCGGCGAGCGAGGGAAAGATGTAGATAGAGAGAAAGAGAGAGAGAGAGAGAAAAATGTGACCAGTCCACAGAGAGAAATAGCGAGAGGGAAACTGGGAGAGAGAGATGGATAGAAGGATGTAGAAAGAGAGACAGAGATGGATAGAAGAAGGATGTAGACAGAGATGAGAGATGGAGAGACGGATATGGAGAGAGATATATATGTAAATAGAGGAACAGAGAGAGAGAGAGAGAGAGAGAGGCACATAGGGAGAGAGAAACAGAGGAGAAAAAAATTGAGTGATAGAGAACAGAGAGAAACAGAGAGACAGCGACAGAGATAGAGATAGAGATAGAGAACAGAGAGAAGGGCCTAATAGAGATAGAGATAGAGACAGCGACCGAGAGAGATGCAGATTGGGAGAGAGATGGAGAGAGATAGAGAGATAGAAAGCAAACACAGAGAAATAGAGAGAGAGACTGAGAGAGAAGCAGACTTGGGTAGAGAGAGACAGAGAAAATGAGAGATAGAGACAGAGAATAAGGGCAGACTAGGGGAGAGAAATCTAGAGAGAGAGAAACGGAGAGAACGGGAGACTGAAGAGAGGTAGAGACAGAGCTAGGAGACTAGGATAGAGAAAGATAGAGATAGAGAGAGACTGAGTGAGGGTCGGTGGGAGACAGAGAGAGCGAGAGGAGACAGGGAGAGAATAGATGAAGAGAGCTTTGGAGAGAGCGAGAGGGAGAGACAGACAGCGGACAGATGTCAGAGGATAGAGGGAGGAGCGATTGAGCGATAGACAAAGCTTTGGATCCCGCGTTACCTTGAGCTTGCATCGACACGTTTTCGTCAATCTGCACGGGGCGATCGCTACTTTCCGTCAGAAGTATCGATCTTCGGACATTCCTCTCCGAGCCACGTCGCGATTTAGACGTAATAGCATTTTATATTTCTCTCCTGGAAAAACTACCGATTCAAGTTTTGACCATTTAAGACCGTGGTTTGGTGCAGTTTACCAGCGACTCTTGACAAGGAACCCGGACCGTCTGCCTGTCTTATTGAACTCCTGACGGCGCCTCCCAACCGCATCGGAAATTTTGACCACGAAACCCGCTCCTCTGTGACAGCCAAGTCTCAGCGGCTAAAACCGGAAAACCCTACCTCGAAACCAATAGCGCAGAGGAGTGACTGTATCGCGGACCTCGTCCCGAAGCGCATGTTCTTGCGGTGAATACAATTCACATTCCATATCATCAACAAATTTTTTTTTTCGATGTCCAGCGCGACTCCCACGTGGTACGTGGAAGGCGGCTCGTCATCTGATCAAGAAAATAACGGACGACTGGGTTAATCGTTGGGCGGTAAGCTCACCGTAGCTCGGTGGGGACCCCGTACGCTCGGTGAGCAACTTTGCGCCGCCGTTCTGAATTTCCAGTGAGTTTTATATGCGGGAAAAGTTTTCTGGGAGCTCTGCGAAGTGTTAGGCGGAATCTCTGCAATTCCGATGCGGGACGAGCAAATCGGGAACGAATAAGTCTGCTAGGAGATCAAATTGCGTCATTGAATAAGGCTTGGCAGGATCGGGTTCTTCTCTAATCTCTCTTCGAACGGCGTAAAAGGGTACGTCGCTATTGAGTTTCCCACCTTCCTATTCTCTTTCTTGACCTCGTATTCTCTCAAGAAACCATATCCGGAATCGATTGCTCCTTCGCCTTTTATCCTTTTAATCATTTTCGTATTTTTGTAATGTTTAATTTTCCCATGTGCTGTGATTCTCTGGTTTTGTCGAATCGTTAAGCGAGGTCTTGAGATTTGGTCGTGGTTTTGAAGGGCACCCGGACTGCGATCACTGCTGTTTTTGTTGGCTGGATTCACATCCGGCAATTGGATGCGATTACATCCTCTAGAAGCAAATGCAGGTTTCCAAATCTTTTCCTCTATCGGTATCATGAGTTCTATTTTATCAGGGAGGAGAATTTTTTGTTGATGAAGGGGGATCATGCGCTATAGCCAATTTATGCAGATTGTAGATTCTGTTTTGCTGCCGAAAAATTTTTAATTGTATGATCGTCGCCGTTGATGTTTCTGACTATCTTCACTATTTCTAGTTGTCTGGGGAGGCCTGAAATCTGTGTCTGCCTTTGATTAGCAAAGATACTATGTCAGGTAGGCTTATTTGATCTCTTATAACTCAGAAGGTTGGGTTGATTATGTAAGCAGAATTGAGGGTGATATCTTTGAATTTTAATATATTTCGTCCAGTTTCTTGTGATGAGATTCCTGGATGTTCTGCATCACTGGAGGAGAGAAGGGAGAGAAAATCAGATGTGGAGAATTCGGAAGATGAGAGGAGAAGAACAAAAATTGGGTCCCTGAAGAAGAAAGCCTTAAATGCCTCTTCCAAGCTAACATGCTCGCTAAAGAGACGAGGAAAGAGAAAGGTAGACTACAGGTTTCCTTCTGTCCCGATAGAAGATGTACGAGATGCGAAAGAGGAAAAAGCTGTTCGTGCATTCCGAAAGGAGCTTATATTGAAGAATCTTTTGCCGGAACGTCACGATGATTATCATACAATGCTCAGGTTAGTTGCTGTTCATGAAGTGAGGGAAATGATAAAAACTTTTATATTTTATTCATCACATCTTGTATTATTTTATGGGTTGCTGGTTAAAAGCCTGAAGTTAAGGAGAGAAATGAAAAAGATTGCTTCTGTATAAACGAAATGCTTGAAAGTAGGGAGAGCATCTGAATATATTACCAGAACGCGTCCAAAGCGCCAGGATAAAATTAATTTATTATCAAATGATAGAAATGTAAAACCAACGATGGGAAGTACTGTAAATAAAAAATAATAATCATGGATACTCGTTGGGATTCTAAACTTCCTTATTTCCTATCAAATTCTTGGGAATTAGGAACGTTTTTCTTTTTTTTCCCAGATTTTTGAAGGCGAGGAAGTTTGACTTTGATAAGGCAATACATATGTGGTCTGACATGTTATTGTGGAGAAAGGAGTTTGGGACAGATACTATATTAGAGGTATGAAAAATACTTGTGTTTTAATATATAGATACATATATATATATACACATTTAAGGGAAGAGGTTTGCTTTGATCATAGACAATCTCCCATTATGTTTCTTCACTTAGTATTAGATGCTGAGATCATTTCCATGAGAAGACACTTCAAGAGTGTCATGAGATTCCACTATTAGACTTTCCTTGTTGTTTTTCGAATTCCAGAATTATTTCTTCCTCAGGAGTTCTATTTTCCCATTAATTTGTCAGAGACCTGATAGGATCTCAATCTCTTCTTCAATATGTTTATCAAGAACTTCAAGAATTTAGAATAGTATCAGGACAATTGATCAAGGTCTACTAAATTTCGACCTTGGATGAGAGGACAGAAATAAAATGAATCTGAAGATAGAAGATCCTCCAAGATCTCGTTTGCTGAATGTAGCCTCCAGCTACCTTTTCATCATGCGGAACAATCTCAACCTTTGCTTCTAAATATGCCAAGATCTTCCTGTTCAAAAATAGTATCTGAGCAAGTCTTCAAGGGCTACAGATTTTGAGCTTGAACAATAGGACAGTGGTACAATGAATCAGAAGATAGGCCGAAGATCCTTCAAGAGATCCTTTGCTGGTTGCAGTCTCCAGCTCCCTCTGAGTCGTCTGCGCAGGCTTCGAGACGTTCCAACTCCTCTCTTTCTCTACAGTCCTTTTATATGTTGATGTATCCCATATAAGTAAGGTTGGGCCTGGTAAGGTTTTCATTTATTGGAGGTGAGATCTACAGCTCCTTTGCTGAGGCTTATTGAGTCTAAACTAGGACTTTGAGTCACCTTGTCTGATTGTGGGAATATATCAAGATCCTCTGAGACATGTTTGTCTTAGGGTTAATGGATTTGTCCATTACCTTTCTCTATATTTGATAATGGAGTGCCTACAAGGTACATTGGAAGTCACTTGGTCCAAGGGGACCTAGACTCTTGTAGGTCATGGTATGGCTCTGTGGTTTCACCATCTCTGATTCTTTTTGTCCTAACCATGATCCTTCCACTTGATATTAGAGCCTAGCTAGACACTAGTCTGCTGCCAGCTGTCGCTTGTTGCCATGGCACCTCGTGTAGCCTTCTACTGTTTCTGGCCCGTGTCACTGAGCCATTTGCCACGTCCACCATCCACCTGTCTGTTCGCCTCCTCAACTCCACGCATGATATTTCTTGATTTTTGCCATTTGCATCACATGCTAATTATAGAATGCAAGGAACATGAAGGCCATTTCATAGATTTCTTTGGTGGGAGTGAAACATCGAAAATATCATGCTTGGAAATATGAGGATGCACAAATTCATGTTTGGTTAGAGAAAACTAAGAAGGCACAGGTATACAATAACTTCCTATTTGTGATCATAGTTAAAGAAATTTGGATGCAGACAAAGAAGAGTTGTGCGAAGAACAATGACAGTTGAAAACTTAATAGCTCAATGGCAAATGCGGCTAATTTGACTCAAGGCACCAAATCTGTCACTGAATATGCCTTCGAATCAAAGGTAATTTGGCTGATATTGATCCAGCATCTGCAGAAAGCTGTCATGTAATGAAGGCTCGGCTTTACAAATTCCTTCACCAAATCTGCCAGAGAAGGATCTAGAATCTGTAGAAAGCTGTCATGAAATGAAGGCTCAGCCTTACAAATTCCTGATGGGTCTGAATCTTGAATATGAGCATCTGAGTTGGATCCTTAACCAAGAAAGGGTTCCAACCTAAGATTAGGCAATTGAGATTGTTACTTTACATCAGCAGTCTACTGCTGATTGCAGAGGCTCCAAAGAACAAAGCTCCATGCTTTGAATCTAAGGGAAAAGGTCAAAAAATTATGACTACTTGAGAAGACACCAAAGTACTATGGCCATCAGTTGCAGAGTGGTAACAAAGATAAGTCAGGAAGTAGAAAAAAACAACTTATGGTGCTCCCATTGCAAGAAGAAGAATCATACACTTGAAATGTGCCAGAAATTGCATGGTTAGTCCCCTCCATTGGTACAAGTAAATATTATCATGTCAAATTCTGCACATCTGAATGGCCAAACAGAAAATCAGTTCCCGATGCAATTGTGACAAATTAGGAAGCAATCCAACGTCTTCAAGATCTCAGAAGAGCGATGAAATGGAACTACTCAGAGATGAATTACAGAAGTTGAAGGTAAATAGTGGCTTCAGTTCCACTTCTCTCACATCCTCAGGTAAATCTTACAAGTAATACATTTCCCATGGGTTAAGCACTTCAAGTGGTTTTGCAAGAGCTCTAGGGTGCCAGACAAGAGAGCAACTGATCAGATGACATTTTTATCACTTACTTTTCGTGAGTGCATCTCTTGCTATTAGGCTAGATTTTACTTTCAGTGGGAGGAAATTATTATCAGTGGGTGGAGTGGGGAATTCACAATTATGTTGAGTAGTATCTTGAAGGATAGCAAAATTGATATCTCCTGAGCATTTACTCAGTGATATAAAATGTCGGTTTATTCTTGATGATGATGGATGTTTATTACTTGACTAGAGGTTGGGCTGGAAAAATAGCTGTGTTGAGGGCTTGCTCTACCTCAAAGGAGGGTTGTCTGTGTTGTTAGAATGGAGAGGATATGGTTGTTGCACCATCAATTTAGAGATCCCTCTTTTTATCTTGAAAACAATGCTTTCCTTGTATTTTGATCATCTTGATGTAAAGAATATTATCTGTGAAACTTTGTAACATAAAAGGGTAAATTTCAGAGCTCTAGGATAGAGAAGTACAAAACCCCTTTATATTGCATTCATTGTGGTGCAAGTCTTTCTGTAGCCAAATTGTTTGCAGTGTTTGTGGATGATAATACAAGATTCACTTGGGTTTACTTGATTAAGCAAAAATCAGCAATAACAGAAGTGATTTTTGAATTCTGCAAATCAATCAAAAATAAATTTGGGGCTGCTTTTAAACTTTTCAGTTTTGATTATTCAAGGGAATTCTTAAACCATAAAATTCAAGCCTACTTCACTTCAGGAGGCATTGTACAAGAATTTTCATTGTACACAACAACAAAATGGGCTAGCTGATAGGATGATCGATCATAATGTGGAGACCAATAATTCATTTTCCATTTACGTTCATCAACCAGTTCTCGGTAAACTTGATCCACAGTCTCTCAAGTGCATTGTTGGTTATTCAAAAGCAGAGAAGGGGTATTGGTGCTACAATCCTCCATCACAGAAATTCTATGCTTCTATGGATGTTACATATGATGAAAGTGGATGTTATTTTTAGATCAGGTGTAGAATGAGGTTGAAGAATTGTAACCTAGTGGGAACTTATTGTCCATACAACCTTGTATAAGTGGACCAGTACAACATGGAGCCTTATGACTCAAAAGGGCCACTGGAAGTTACTGGTGGAGATTCTCCAGGAGAAAGAATTTAACGTTTCTTCCAGTAGATCTCCTAAGGCAAGGGGTGAGGAAATTTCCTGGCAGAGATAAGGACATTGAATTTCACATCGCCGAAGAGGAGGAGGAGGCAGCACTCAGTGGCCTTAACGAAGGCTCTCAAGAAAGGATTGAGTTGCCTATTACTCTTTGAAAGGGTCAAAAAGATTGTACATGTAAAACCTATCCGATGTCTTCATTTCTTTCGTGCAAGAGATTATCTCCATTTTACAAATCTTTCCTTGTATATCTGAACTCGATTGAAAGTCTGAGGACATTTGTCAAAACAACTATGGAAGAAGTCTGGCAACAATCCATGAGGGAGGAAATGGGAGCAGTGAAAGAGAATGAGACGTAGGGAGATTGTTTGTCTTCCCCCAGGAAAGAAGAATGTGGACTGTAAGTGGGTGTATGCTGTGAAATACAAAGCTGATGGCATTGTCAGAAGGTACAAAGCTGAGCTGGATACAAAAAAGATACACCAAATGTACGATGCTGACCGTACAGTTTTGTTTGCACCAGTGGCAAAGTTTAGCTCAACTTGAATCCTTGTACCTCTCGCAACATAGATGTAATGGTCTCTATTGCAATTTGACATGAAGAATACCTTTCTACTCGGTGACTTAGAGGAAGAGATTTATGTGGATGATCCACCAGGCTGTACAGTAGTCTTGAAAGAGAAAAAAGATGCGTATGATCAAAAAACACTTGCATAGATCAACACAATTGCCATGAGCATGATTTGGAAAATTCACATGTGCTATAAGGTCCTTGGGTATCATTGTAATGGACTTCATAAAGATATACGAGGAGAACATCAATGTTCTCGTCATTAAATCAATGACAACAGGGGGCACTACTTAGGGTGCCTCTTATGCATTTTTCAAAAAAAAGGAACATCAATGTTCTCGTAAATACAAAGCAGCTGGATGTCCACTACCAAGTCTGGTAAAAAGGACTTTCTGCCCTATGAATTGATGAGTTTTGAATTCCTATCTCTACGATCCTCCAGTTTTTCCATCACTGCAACTAGGGTTGAAGATCAAGCAAAGTCACATTCTAGCAGTGACAAAGAGGGAACACTCTAGGTAATGATTGAGCTGCCCATCTAACAGGAGATGACTTGACGAAGTGGATATTCAAAATCAAGTTTTTTTTAAAAATTGCAGCAGATCAAGGATGAAGAAATAACTGCACCAACAGCTGAGCCCAAGCTTAGTTGAACAGCTATCCCTATGCCCATGAGGGCCACACGGATTTCCATTCGAGGATCAATGATTTTTGAGATCAGCTGGTTGGATGTTGCAGTTCTAGAATGAGCCTCAACCTATATCAACTCATCAGCCTCAAGTAGACAGGGAATGTTGCTGAGATGTGAGATGCCAACAAAAGTTCTTTCTGTCTCTCTTCCAGATCATCTCACTGAATTATTAGATGGAATCTTTCTCAGGGCATCAAATAGAGAGTTGGTTTCTGAAGTCACAATATTCAAGTACCAAAAGAGGAACATTGCTGAGTTGTGCGATGCCATCAAACTTCTTTCTGCTTCTCTTCCAGATCATATGCTTGGTTTGTTAGAAGGCATCTTTTTAATGCATTAAAGAAAAGAGTCCGTTGCTGAAGTCACAATATTCAAGTATCAAAAGTTGCATCAAATCATGAACTTGGTGCAGAAAGCAGAGGAGGTCTGACCTTGCTGTATGACATGGGCTTTACAAGTGGATCAGGAGGAAAGGAGGGAGGATCAATGGGCAAGGAATTGATGGACTTTCCCTATTCTCCATCGCCAGGAGGCAAGTCATTTTTGTGTATCACCTGCTGAGTCTAAACACTGCTGGGTCTACGAGATGCCATCTTCAACATCTTGCAAGCAAGCAGTGAGAGAAAAAGCATTTGCCGAGGCAGACATCAGGGCTTGGAGGGCCAAGGGAGAGCAGGATGATGATGAATGGGCAGAGAGCACACACGTGGGAAACAGAGGAGAACTGGAACGTGCACAAGGAGACAATTTTCCTGGGCACAGGGCCAACCCACCATGATGTCATACGTGCACTTCCATCACACCATGAAAATTTTGTGTTACTTGAGAGAGAGGGGATGTATGCCTGTAAAGTAGTATTTAAATGCAGCTTCAAATGATAAGATAGACAATCCAAGTGCCAAGAGTATCGACGGAGAAGTAAATCAGAGAGGGAGAGTGAACCAAGGGTTCAAAGATAGGCAGGCTAAAGGGGGGGCTGGTGGGAGCCTAGACAATGGAGGACTAAGTACATCAACACAAGAGAGAGGAGGGAAAAGAATCTAGATGAGAGATCCATAGCATAAGAAACGGAGGTTGAGAAATGAGCTCTAGAGGGGGAAGACTAACCATTAACCCACCTAATCCAGCGTCACTTCACTCTTCTCCCCTAACTCCAAATCTCGATGTCCTCCTACCATATATATACATAGAAAAATATAGATATCCTTACTTGAGCCTAGTGAGGAAATCAGTCCTACAGGCCTGCTACCATGTTAAGACCATCATTTGAATGGTTTGTTTTTAATGTAATGATTCAGCCCATTACTGCTCTATATGTGTTAATGGAATTTCCAAAGAGTCATCTTGTCAATTTTCCAAACTTTGATATAAGAGTGAATTGGGAATTTTTCAAATTTACTCCTCTGCAGGTGTGTACAGAGTGGAATATTAATAATGTAAAATCTGAGAGAATCTGCTATTTAACGCCATTAAATCAGCATTAAGTCCTTAATTTGGTCTCATCACATTACCAGTATATTTTGTACTCCTCTCTTGCTTCCACATGTGATAAATTTTCAATATTTTTTGACTTTTTGTGTCTATTGTTATTACCATCAAGCACATAGATACTAATTACTTCAACTGATATTTTTTTTTTGAAGAAGAAAGAAGGGCCCACTAGCATGGGACCCACTATTTTTTTTGATAGTTGATCCCTCTATTTTTATCATTTATGACCGTGTTCATTTACCATTAACTTGGACTGATCTTTTGCTCACTGATAGTTGATCTGCAAATTTTTATTCAAGGACTTTGATTTCCAAGAACTGGCTGAAGTGTTGCAGTATTATCCCCATGGCTACCACGGGGTTGACCGAGAGGGAAGGCCACTATACATCGAGAGGCTCGGAAAAGTTGAGCCCAATAAGCTCATTCATGTTACTTCAGTGGAACGTTACATAAGATATCATGTTCAAGAGTTTGAGCGTGCATTCTATGATAAATTTCCTGCCTGTTCGGTTGCAGCCAAGCGACACATCAGCTCAACTACTACTATTCTTGATGTTCATGGCGTGGTATGCGGTCTATACCTTCATTTTCCTTTGAGGTTTGGCAAAAATCTTCCTTCACTTGCCTTTTATTTTTAATTCAGGGACTGAAGAATTTCAGCAAGATGGCGAGGGATCTCCTTCTGACTATGCAGAAAATAGATTCTGATTACTACCCTGAGGTTTTTATTTTGACTTTTATAGCCAACATTCATCGAATATTCTTAGTTTTAATCCTTGCCTGCACTCTCAGACCCTTCATCAGATGTTCATTGTCAACGCCGGCCAAGGGTTTAAGCTACTCTGGAACACAGTTAAGGGTTTTCTTGATCCTAAAACAACATCAAAAATCCACGTAAGTTTTTTTTCTCTTTTGGTTAATGTAGAGAAAAAGAGACACTGAGTCTGACAAAAGTTTGGTCATTGACAGGTTCTTGGAACCCGTTTTCAGAGTCGACTCCTTGAAGCTGTTGACCCGAGGTTTGACATGATTCCAGAGCCTCGTTTACTGAGACCATTCAATTTTGGCCCTTCAGAACACTTTTGTCTTCACAGGCAGCTGCCAGATTTCTTGGGGGGTTCTTGCACGTGCACTCCCGTTGGATGTCTTCATTCTAACAAAGGCCCTTGGAATGATCCAGATGTCATGAAGGTATTTCCATAGTTGTCTGGGCATTGCCTTATATTTTTGTTGAGTGATACGAGTCAAATTTTCAGCTGGTACATAATCCGGAGGCAATGTACGCGAGGGAAGCTAGGAGATCATATGATGGAGGTCTGGCCTTTGATTCAGAAACACTCCGGCCATTGAAGGCAAGAACTCAGCCCGATTCTATATTTTCACACATCTTTATTACTTATGTTTTTGGGTGACTTTTGGGACATCAGGGTAGAGTTGCTGATGCATCACTGGCAGAGTCATGGTCAGATGTAGATGACTTTGGCTCACCATCAGCATCAAAGGCCACAGACATTTCCAGACTTGCTCCCGTCAACGAAGAAGTGAGGATCATGAATTTACACCCTGCTTACCTATAATTTGACCTGTGTACTCAAGCTATATGTAAAACCAGGGCAAGTCGACCAATTCTTCAGTGTCTACTGCTGCTGACAAAAAATCTGTGGATTTGATACCGTCTGTTGGCCTTAGACATCGTCGTCCTTCTGTTTCAGTCAACCTGCTTGGCAACACGTCCCAACATGGCCCCAGTAAAAATTATATGTTTTCCAAAATTATATATTTTGTTCTCCCTTTATCTCTCTAAGATTCATGTACAGGCAGGCAAAGGGCAAGAGAGGAGTCAATGGAGACGGGCATCAGATCAATGGCTGGTTCTCTGGTAGAACTTCTCGTCAAAGTCTTGACTTTCTTTCAGGAGTTGGCCTGTGGACTTGAGCAGAGACTGGCCAATTCTGTCCCACCGGCTCAGCAGTCCGGTGCAGACAATGCTGCTGAAGTTGATGGGCTGTTAGGTCCATGCTTGGAGCGGCTTAGGCGCCTTGAAGCTGCCTGCCAAGAGATCAGCCGCAAACCAGCCCAATTACCCGTGGACAAGGATCAAGTGCTATTGGATTCTTGGGACAGGATCAAGTCTCTCGAGTTTGACCTTGAGAAGACCAAGAAGGTTGTCCCCCCCCCTCCCCCCAAAGAAAAAAAGTCAAAAGTTGACCAAACTCATTTCTTTCGCGGGCAGGTGTTGCAGGAGGCAGTAGACAAGCAATTGGAGATATCTAATTCACTGGACTTCGTCAACAAGTCAAAGGTCGCTCTCAATTCATCCCTATCTGGCTCTCTTATCTTCTTCTTCTTCTTCTTTCTCCTGATTGAAAAACACTTGTTGACCTGTTTCCGATCTTTTTTTTTTCGCTGCAGAAACTTGGGCATTGAGCAGGATCAAATGTATATAATGGTCATGGAAAGTCGACGCCTTTTCCCTGCCATCTATTGGGGAAGCTCTGTCGGTATATAACCCGCGCACAGAGAGAAAGAGAGAGGGAGAGAGAGAGATAAACCTGGGCCTGATGAGGTTTTTTGTGCTTTTCAGGCTTATACGCCTTTTTTTGGGCTTGTTGATGACATCAGCTAGGCTTCTCTCTTTCTCTCACTACTCTTATGTCCCTGTCCCATCATCTCTCTCACACCCAGATAGTGATTGACTGTCCCGATGATGGTATCAGATGCCGATATTGGGGCAAATATGGATGCCGATACTATCATCCGGACGGTGGATTTCAGGACCTAATCCAATATCCATCGTGGATGTCGGGAATCGGAGATAAGACCCCGTCATATCGGATATCCGATATTCTACTAAATAATGGGCATTAAAAAGTATAAAATAATACTTTAAATAAAAAAGGGTTAATATCATAAAAAAGTCTGAACTTTATCAACCGTACCATATATGAGTCCGAACTTTTTTTTTGTCAGATATGAGTCCGAACTTTTCAAAGTGTCCAGATACGAGTACGAACTTTTCTTTTCTCATATAAAAGTCTCAACTTTTCAAAATGTCCAGATACGAGTACGAACATTTTGAGTCCACGTGGGTCTCGTTAGCTAGCGTGTCGAATTTAGCCTGTACTTTGTTCTAAGCTTCCATGTCGTTGTTCGGAGAAGACCCGCTTGAGCTCTTGAGTCCAATCTCCCACCTGCCTAATATGAACGCTGAGATAATCATCTCCCGGCGCCGATGTTATCGAAAATGGGTGCCTGAATAATCGGACGTTCAATAGAAAAGCATCAGCGGGGAGGAATCTTAGGTAGAGAAAGATGCGGCGAGCTGACCATTCGAACGGAGAAACTTCAGGGCACTGAACGAACATGTACTGGCCGCTCTTGTAGCGAAACACGGGAGGTTTTGAAACTTGGAGACAGAGAACATTCCCGGGATATATCGTCACCTGTTGCGCGCAGAACAGTCAGTAGAAAAAAAATTTGTGAAAAATTGTCGTTCCAGAAGAACTCACTTTCAAGACGCGAACGGAGTAGTACCCTGATCTGAACGCTCGAAGAATCCTCTCTCCAGCATAGAGAAGCAAAGGTACAGCCAAAGATACATCCATGTCTGCGATGGAAGAGACGAACGAGAGGCTTCAGCTACCAAGGGAGGTCGAACGAAAGGAAGAAGACGGCTTTTTCTCACCGTTCTGAGATACCATTCGTGAACGAGATAAAGCATCAAGCCATGGACGACGAGCAGGATGTAGACCAAGACGAAGAGGTGGTGGGAGTACCAGAAGGCGTTGAAGCCGGTGATGCGATCAAAGGGTTTTGGGAGCTTCACCAAGCTCCGGCGGAACCAGTGGGTGGCGAGTGAAGGCAATGAACATCAGCACCACCATCAAAAACTCCGTTATTCCTTCCCAGCCCTTAACCAATTCTGAGTACGTCGGCTTGGTATCTCCAAAATCGTCTTTCATGGGTGCATACTCCTCCTCGGAAGTCGCCATTAGCCGGGGAAAAATCACAAGCAAGGTGGTTCCCGGCGTGGAGGATGACGCCAACAACAATGGCGGCGGCGACTGTGATGAGAACGCGATGTCAACTACCGACCGTGATGAGAACGCGATGTCAACTACCAAAAAGAATGCCCCATGTAGTTGACATCGCGTTCTCATCACGGTCGGAGTTATGCTGAAAGCAAAGCAAGAACAGAAGGAAGTCAAAAAGGGAATGAGACTCGATCTCACGATAGGAATAGAGTAATAAATGATAAAATTCAAGCGTGCGATCGTCTCCAATTGGTGGCAACGACCGATGAGAGTATATGAACGCGTGGGTTTGCTGGGGCTTGTCTTATCCACCAGGTCCAAGAGAAAAGGAGACGTCAAAACTCAGATCAGCTCCATCATCGACCATTTTCAACGCCGAAGTCCGGTTTCCATTTCCTTAATCTCTCCCGACAAACAAGTTCAAAATCCGTAGGAGAAGATGACATCTCTCTTCATCTTCATCGCCCATTTCCCGGCCCACCGCCTTTTCCTCCGGTGAGGCGCCCACGGCATTCCCAAAGAACTTCCAACTATAAAGAAGGGAAAAGCTCGGCCTTTTATTTCTTCGCACTGTTTCTTCTTAAGCTTCTTCCTTTTCAATTTTCCTCCGTCTTCTCCCCAGCTTTCAACGCGGAAATGACTTTCCCCACAGACAACCAGGACGTGTCGCTCAGCGACCCTCTCCACTCACTAAAAGGCGGCCGCATAATCACCCTCCAACTCACTCTCCATCTCCCCTTTCATCAATCTATCTACCCCTAGATCTCTCCCTTAATTGACTTCCAGCGACCTCGTCCAATGAGGAGGAGCGTTTCTTGGCGCGAGAGATGCCGCGGTCTCAGCTTACCGTCTTCCCCGGCGATCTCCGCCTCGTCTTCAGAAGAGTTCGTGGAGGTGACTCTCGATTTTCAAGACGACGACACCGTCGTTCTGAGAGGAGTCGAGATCGCCGTGGCAGGAGCGACGTCCGATATAGAAAATGGGACGTCGGAGACGGTTTCTCCGCCGTTGATCAAGCGGAGCTCGTCCCACGGGAAACTTCGCCAATTTTCTCAGTAGCTCAAGCAGCTGTCGCTGGATTTTAAAACGGAGTTAAAGAAGTGTTCTTGGAGTCATGGGCACGGAGGAAAGACTGGTCCGTCTTCCATGGACTCGGCGCTGGCCGCTCGGGCGCTGCGCAAGCAGCGTGCTCAACAGGATAGAGCGAAGTCCGGCGCACAGAAAGCTCTTCGCGGTTTAAGATTCATCAGCGGCAGCAAGAACAACGACATGGAAGCTTGGAACCAAGTACAGGCTAAATTCGACAGGCTAGCCAAGGACGGGTGTCTCTCGCGCTCTGATTTCGCTCAGTGCATTGGTGAGATAGTGAGACCATGATCACTGATGAAGGTTTTTGTACGTTCATTTATTTATTTTCTTCAGGGATGAAGGAGACGGAGGAGTTTGCGCTGGAGGTCTTGGATGCGTTGAGGCGGCGCCGCCGTCCCGGTGCTGAAAAGATCTCTCGGGAGGAGCTTTACGAGTTCTGGTTGCAGATCACTGAGCAGAGCTTCGATTCACGCCTGCAAATCTTCTTCGACATGTACTGAGATTAACGTTTCCGGTTAACTAGCTACATGCGTTTGTTTCTTGCTGATGAATTTTGTCCGCGAGATTTTCCGCAGGGTGGACAAGAATTTGGACGGGAGGATCACCGAGGAGGAGGTTAAAGAGGTAATTCAAAGGTCTTCAATTCTCTCTCTCTCTCTCTCCTAGGCTTTTCAGTTGAATTCGGTGAGGCCCAGACCCAACCACTCCAGCCTGCGTGATTCATTCGGCCATCTTCTTCTTCTTCCGTAGATCTGATGCTAAAGAAGAACTTAGGAAAAATACCTTATTGGCGAAAGCCCGATTCGATTATTCCTTAGTTTAGAATGGCGTCGACGTGACGCTGAGTATCCGATTGGGCTCCAGCTAACATGAAGTAGGTGAAGGTATTCCGGGGAAACCTAGTTTAGACTTCGCCCTCTCTGACGTCATGCTTCCATGCAATGGTTGCCGCATCAACGTCAGTTTATCGGCTAGCTGACGGCAGAGCTTTCGCAGGTTCTTTCCATTTCCCTCAACCTTTTCCTCTTCAGATTATCATGCTTAGCGCATCTGCCAACAAGCTATCAAGGCTGAAGGAACAAGCCGAGGAGTATGCTGCTCTGATCATGGAGGAGCTCGACCCCGAGGGACTGGGGTTCATCGAGGTGACCTTTTCCGTTATTTCCCTTTCACGAATAAACTGAACCGTCATCTTCTTTTCCGTAAGAAGATATCAATCATTCAGAGGAAATACACTGAACCATACGAGGAGCAGGTGTGGCAATTAGAAACGCTGCTGCTGCAGAAGGATACCTACTTCAATTACAGCCAAGCGTTGAGCTACACGAGCCAGATGATGAGCCAGAATCTACAAGGGGTTAGAAGGAGATGGCGCATCGGCAAGCTAAGCACCAAAGTGAGCTATAATCTGGAGGATAACTGGAAGCGGCTGTGGGTTCTGATACTCTGGATTTCGATAATGGCGGGGCTGTTCTCGTGGAAATTCTTTCAGTACAAGGAAAAGTACGCCTTCAAGGTGATGGGTTATTGCCTTAGCACAGCCAAAGGTGCTGCCGAGACACTCAAGTTCAACATGGCCCTCATCCTTCTCCCCGTGCTTCGAAACATTCTCACATGGCTTCGCAACACTAAGCTCGGACTGATTGTTCCCTTCGATGACAACATCAACTTTCACAAGGTAAAAATTATTGACTTTCCTTTTATCAGATCATGTACATGATAATACTATTTTTGTCCTTTTCGCTGCAGACAGTCGCCGCCGCCATTGTTGTTGGCGTCATCCTCCACGCCGGGAACCACCTTGCTTGTGATTTTCCCCGGCTAATGGCGACTTCCGAGGAGGAGTATGCACCCATGAAAGACGATTTTGGAGATACCAAGCCGACGTACTCAGAATTGGTTAAGGGCTGGGAAGGAATAACGGGAGTTTTGATGGTGGTGCTGATGTTCATTGCCTTCACTCTCGCCACCCACTGGTTCCGCCGGAGCTTGGTGAAGCTCCCAAAACCCTTTGATCGCATCACCGGCTTCAACGCCTTCTGGTACTCCCACCACCTCTTCGTCTTGGTCTACATCCTGCTCGTCGTCCATGGCTTGATGCTTTATCTCGTTCACGAATGGTATCTCAGAACGGTGAGAAAAAGCCGTCTTCTTCCTTTCGTTCGACCTCCCTTGGTAGCTGAAGCCTCTCGTTCGTCTCTTCCATCGCAGACATGGATGTATCTTGCTGTACCTTTGCTTCTCTATGCTGGAGAGAGGATTCTTCGAGCGTTCAGATCAGGGTACTACTCCGTTCGCGTCTTGAAAGTGAGTTCTTCTGGAACTGTTCTGCGCGCAACAGGTGACGATATATCCCGGGAATGTTCTCTGTCTCCAAGTTTCAAAACCTCCCGTGTTTCGCTACAAGAGCGGCCAGTACATGTTCGTTCAGTGCCCTGAAGTTTCTCCGTTCGAATGGTCAGCTCGCCGCATCTTTCTCTACCTAAGATTCCTCCCCGCTGATGCTTTTCTATTGAACGTCCGATTATTCAGGCACCCATTTTCGATAACATCGGCGCCGGGAGATGATTATCTCAGCGTTCATATTAGGCAGGTGGGAGATTGGACTCAAGAGCTCAAGCGGGTCTTCTCCGAACAACGACATGGAAGCTTAGAACAAAGTACAGGCTAAATTCGACACGCTAGCTAACGAGACCCACGTGGACTCTCCGCATTGTCCACGTCAGCAGCGGGACTTTTTTCTGGAAAAAAATGTTCGTACTCGTATCTGGACATTTTGAAAAGTTGAGACTTTTATATGAGAAAAGAAAAGTTCAGACTTTTTTATGATATTAACCCAATAAAATCAAATAATAAAGTTCGCGATATAGAGGAGTTAAACCTTATCAACGTAATCATCGTGGCATCATTAACCTTCTCATCGTAGTTCGCGGTATGAGTTACGGTATACTGTATCATCGTAATCGCCTATCAATTCCATCATTCAAATCCCGGCGCTCGCCGCACTTCCCCCTCGCCACTTCCCCATCGCCTGCCTGCTGCATTCAGTAGTCACGCCCCAACGCCCGTCACCAAATCGCTGCTGACCTGCTGCCTCCCAAGGCTGCCTCCCTGCCCTCGCGCCTTGTGCTATATCGCCCGCCCGTCGCCGGTCATCAGACACTCACGCCCGTGCGGAATTCTCCGATCTGCATTCTCTCATTATTCACCCCCCAAGTCTCTACTTTCCAGTAGTCACTCGACAATTGCTAAACTCCCGAGAGAATGTACCCGATATGCTGCTCGCCAAATCGTCGGAAGTTGAAATTCCGGAAACAAGTGAGATCAAAGGGTTCAAATTTTCTAATTTCCAATTTTCGAATTTTCCAAATTTTAATTTGATTAATTGCGATTCTCGAACTTCTGATTTTTTGAATTTTTGAATTGATCATTTTTTTTATTTTAAAACTTATTAGTTTAAAATAATTGTTTTCAATTAAATTAATTAATTAATTTGTTCGATTCCAAATTTTCAAAGTTATTAATTTTTTCAATCTATTTTTATCATTAAAATATTTTTAACATTTGTTTAATTTTTAAAATTACTAATTTAATATATTTATTTAGTTTGTTGAATTTTTTAATATAACATTTATAAGCTTCAAATTTGAAAGAGAATGTTATTTTTTTGGATCAGAAATTTAATTATCTATCATTATAGAAAATCAAATTTAATAAATAATTAGAGAATCAATTTGTATTAAAAAATTACACTCATTTCTCTTAGAAAATAAAACTTAGACAAATAAAAGAGTGTATAAAAAGTATTTTCTCTTATTTTTTAACATTAAAACCTAATTATAATCTAAAAAATGGAAATAATCTAATATTTAAATATTTCTGTTAATTATCATGATTATCCCTAAATTAGTACATTTTGAGATTATAACTTAATTTTTATAGAATGATAGATATATACTAAAAAATATGATAACATGCATAAGAATGGAATGTTTTATGCCTTAATTTACATTAATAATAACATATTTTCATGTATAATTTACATTTCATCAAGCTTCCATGGGTGAAGTCTTTGGCTTGCACCGAAATAGTCCAACCTCTCGAAGTAGGTCAAGGGTATACTTCTGTTCAATCATGGCAACTGTCCCATCTAGGTAGGCAAACTCAAGCCCAAGGAAATAACATAGAATTCCCAAGTCACATATGTTGAGATGCTGCTGTAGATAATCTTTTCTATTGTGAATGCTTGCCTCATCACTCCTAGTCACAAGAAGATCATCCATGTAGACAACAAGAATGGCAATGCCTCCCACAATCTTTTGGGTAAAAATGATAGGATTGACAGCATATGACAAATAATGATGAGAAGTCAAATGTAATAAAGGGGCCACTAAACTTGGGAAATAATACTCAAGCCCATAAATAGCGCACAACATCAGAAACAACTTCAACGATTCTTCTTAGTAGCATATCTTGGAGACTGCTCCATGAAAACATACTCCTCGAGTTCACCATACAGAAAGGTGTTAAAGACATCTAATTGATGCAAAGACCTAGCTCAGTTACTTGCAAGAGAAAGGTGCGCAAAAATAGAGTTGAGCTGAACCGCTAGAAAAAAGATCTTGGTGTAGTCAATCCCATATGCCTAGGTGAAACCATGAGTGACAAGCAAGTCTTTTATCATTCAATAAGTCACTCGAGTAATATTTGAGGGTGGACAATCATTTACACATGAAAATATTGACATCACTTCGATAATACACTAGTATCCATGTCCCTTGAAATACCAAAGCATCCACTCTGGAATCCATGACTACCTTCCATTTGAGTGTCTATGTCACCTCAACATGTGATCGAGAAATTGACTTAGAGGCCATAAAAAGGGCAAAGGTAACATACGATGGGGAAAGGTGAGCATAAGAAAAAAAGTTAAATTTATTTACTATTGACCATTGGACCCATAACTGATCTGAATTTGAATTTATTTATATTTAAGTATAGCATATAAGCTCCTCAAACCTTCACAATGTGATAAGTAATACTTCTTACAAACCATGAGAGTGAATATACAAAGAGAAAGTAAGGCATTTCTAAATATTAATATTCAATAAATATCTATTTAGATATTTATGTTTACATAAGTATCAAAAATATAGTTTGTGCTCCAATTGAGAACAGTGGAAGAGAAGAGTGACTAGAGTAGGACAAGTCTTACATGAGAAGGCCCTTATAAGATAGAGAAGACAAAGATAACTACGTGATGGGCCCAAACGGGCTTTAAACAATACATGCTATGCTTTGAATATAGAAAGTGAGAAAAATAAAAATAAAATAAATCAAGATAGTTGATGTCATATGATGATGTCATACGCGATCTATAGAGGAGATGATGGGTCAAGCAAGTAGTTATTGACTGGTCTGAAAAATATGCAACATGGACACTTGCATGCAAGTCAATCAAAATGACAACCATGAATTTTTCACCTATTGGATGATTTCTAAAGTAGGAAATCAAGGAGATGGCTGCCCTAAAAAAGATGCAGCACAAGATGTGTGCATAGGCATTAACTGGGGTGAAGATAACTAAAATAGGCAGTCAATGGATTAAGTGCTCTTAAAAAAATGCAGCTCAAAAACATGTGCATGAAGTGGCCCAAGGAGATTACCATGAATGGATGTTGACATTAGGGTGTCAAAGGTCTCGATGATGATAAAAAGATAGACACAGTGGCTATGATGTAGACAATGGTAGTGAAACACAAAAAAGGCAATGGTGGAGAGGCATGGTAATGTTCTCCCCCACATTATAGAGGCAATGGAGATGATGATGATGATAGTGGTGGACCGAGTGAAGAGCAGTTGATGATGAAGATGGTAGTGATGTCAAGTGAAAGAAAACAGCAAATACAAAAATGATAACACTTTCTAAAAAATTGTAAAGGTAAATGGGAGGAGTTGAGTATTGTAAAATGCCCTCATCAACCTTAATGTCATAAATATTATCGAGATCAATTCATTCAAATTCTTTGATATTTTGATCTTACCATATGAATGTCATAAATATTTGAATCATTGCTTTTATCATGAATTTAATGTAGTCATATGTAAACATATGGTGGAATTTTAGACCTCATTGTTGTAAATAGATTTGAGAACCATGAACTTGTAATCAAATCACCATCGTCATCTAATTATTAATCCAAGGATTTGTGTATAGGGTCCTAACAAACTTACATACAACTATTTATTTAGGTAGTAAATTGAAGATCATGAGATTTTTCTTTGCAATGAAATTTCAGTCAATGTCCATATCCAATGACAATAAGTAATCATTAATCATTCTACAATTGTTAATACCATCTTTATCTTGTAAAATTTTCTTGTAAAAATTCAACAACTACTTTTTTATATTATTGATAAGTTTCTTCTATCATAATTATATGATTCTTTTTATATGTATCTACCATCAGAGTTATATGAATTAATTGATCTTATCATCGGATCTGTTTCAAGATATTTTAAATACGAGCGTGATACAATTAGATGACATGTATGAAGAACATTAGCCGGAAATTGAATTTATCTCATGATTTATTCTATTAATTGTATTTTTAGATTAATATAAAATTTGTGGCTTTAATGGGGGCCATTTGTGGACAAGAAAAGAGAGGATAAGAAGAGCCCTAGGAAGCAGGAAGTTTGAATCAAGCCCTTGCACACAAATGGCAATCCAGTTTTTTAGTAAAAGATTAGTGTATGTTTTCTGAATTCTGATCCATCGTTAGATATTTTGCACAAAAGTTATATCATGTCCACTGTAGTCATTGAATGTCAATAAAATGTTTCAAACCTAATAAGGTAACTAAACCCCAAGACCTTCCAAAAATTCAATGAGGAGAATAAAATCCAATAAAGTGAAAATGTGTAGAGAATAAAATTCATTCATGCTGCATACACTAGCAAAAAGAAACTTAGGTAGAAAATCAAATTTAGTGCAATACCAATACTGATAAATTTGTATTCTACAAGAATTTTTTGGGATATGTTTTTATGATATCGGTGACTCTAGAACAGAAAATATCACTTTGAAGATTTCACTTTGCTGAATTGAGAAGAACTTTGGGTATGAGGCAGTTCCACTTGTGCTTTTCCCCATGTGTCTTTGGACACGATTCTTCTTAATACTTTGTTCAGTAAGTGAAAAGCAAAGATTCATTCAAGAATGCTAAGATAATATTATAGATCTTCACCGTAGATTTATGATGAGATCAAACTAATATGTATATGTTCAATGTAGTAGTGAATGGAAATCTCAAATGGATTATTTTATAACTATGATAAGTAAGATAAATTCATAAAATGCACCAGAACTATAATTCAAGTGTCCTTAGAGCTAAACAACATGTAGCTTACTTCTCAGATTTTCTTTTAATGAAAAAAATCTCTTACTCCTTCTAATTTTACTTGTGCTCGGATGGCTATCTCATCAAATCACATGACAATATTTCAGATATGAACTATACTTTTCTATGTTTTCATTTTTCCCTAAAAAGCTGTATTACTATTTGAAACCCACTTTAGATCGTTGGCACTAGATTCATCTTTATTTTTTAAACCTTGTGTCCAATCAAATTGATTTTTTTTTCTGCATTGTGTTTATGACGTATAGAACTAGAACTGTAGATAATTTTATCTAATAAAATTTCTTTTTTCACTAAATCTCTTTGTTTTCCAAACTCAACAAAAATTATATAATTTTTCACATCACTAACTAGAAAATAAGATATCATACCAAGACATTTTTAGGCATAATATTATGAATACCTTTTTATTCATAATATAGAAAATGAGATATCTCAAACGCACAATAGTCAATCCTCAAACATCTAAATTTTAACTAAAACCAATTAGAAATTAATAAGTCAATACAAATGTGGGGGAAAATTATTTCACAAATAATTGTAATTATTCCACAAAAAGCGATTAGATGATTGATCAGAGAACACTGCTAAATGTAATATATAGTTTGAGTTTCACCCCTTTCATGTTATCATTCCATGTAATGTTGCAATTATGTAGAGTAAATTATTTGTAGTGGAAATGTTCAATAGTAGTTATCTATGTTGGAATGCTAATGACTTCATGTGGAACGGAGAAACTTGATTGCAAAAATTTACCGACCTATGTGGATACCCGATAATTGACATCTTCCACCTCTTGCTTTCAACGTTGAGAATCCTTGGACAAGCGATCAGAGGAAGGGAATAAATGGAGAAAATGCAAAAAAGAATAGTATGAAGAAACTTATTATGTTATGCTACTCATTATGGCACTAATCAGATATCATGCTTCGCATATCACGATAACATTTATGGACTGCGGTGTTTCTAACCTGATATCTGTTTGAATATAGCAATAATCGTGAAAATGGGTTTCTAATCAGATATCACACGCTCGTCATCTTACTCGAATATTATGGATAGCTTAGAGGAATACTTTGTGAAATATTCCTCTAAGAAAAACAGTCTTTGTTTAAAGCTTGTTCATGAAGTGTTTAAACACCGGGGACAGTCCCAATCACAAGCGTTTACAAGATTTTGACAGATTCTGGTTTATTCGAACAAGAAATATATCAGAACTAATCAACCGTTATTTGTTAATCAGAATTCATATTTCTTTTTTGGGGTTTAGGAGCGAATGAAACGACACTAGTTTGCTTTTGTGCTGTCTTTCCTAGTCATTCCGAAAGTTGCGGCTTGAGTGGAGCGATGCAAACAAGAATATGCTGCTAGGAAGATTTTGGTTAGATCTCGTGTCCTAAAGATTGTTCTAAAATCACTGCTCCGAACAAGCTTGAGAATTTTAGCTAGTAGGGTATATATTACACAGTAGTGCCCATTTGAATTTCTGCCATATTCAGGTCCAAAAACAGTTGTTTCAGGGATGCTTCTCCCGAAATTCACGACGCCATTGCTAAAATTGAAGGATACAACGGTTCGGGTATACTGAGTGCACACTCATTAATATCTGAAAAATAGAAGCTACTTAGGCCCCAATTCTATTGCTTACTGCGGTGAATTCATGTCGATGGTATAAAGCATAACAGAAAATTGCATGCAAGTCCTATTCTCGGACGGTCATGGAGTCGATAGGATACAGAGTCCACGAAACAACAGTATAATCTATTTTATCATCTTCATATGCGCCGGCCTTCTGAGTCTCAATCAATCAATCGGAGGATGAGGACGGCTGGGGTCGCCCCGCCGAAAGGAGACGGAGTCCCTATACTTCGCTTTTAATACTCGGGATCTCCTCTTCACCTCAGCGGGAAATGCTTCCATATCTCTGATCGGACCGCTAACCGCATCAAGAGGGTCTCCCAACCACAGAACCATAGGTTTTGCAGGAGCTGGACGGGCATTTGACATGACGAAGAAGCCGTTGAGTACGAGAAGAAAAGTAAGGGCTGTTGTGACGGCCAACAGAGAGGAAATCGTAGGCGAGCCCATCCTCTTTTTAGTACGAAGATGAACGAGTTCTTCCCTGCTTTTAAGCTGACCTTGATCTCTCAGTCTTGGCAGCTGACCTGTTCTTAACCGCAAGAAACAGATTTGAATGGGGAACGTCAAAACTTGACTCTCTGATCTTAGACGTTGATGCTTCGGAGGTAATGAACTGGTTTTCCACGCGTTATCTCGATTTTCTTCCCTAAGAGACTATAATAAGAACATTGATAAGAATAGTTGACTTGTTGGACGAGAAGTCCAAGGGAAAGTCCACTACCAGCGAAGAAAATGTGACCCGAGCGAAGAAAAGAAGAACTTCAAGGGAGAGTCTAGAATGCTGGTTTCTCTCACTGCCAACGTAGTCAACAATCTTTTCCAAACGTCCTTATCAGAACCTCTTGAGAAAGAAAATGTGAGATAAAACGTGGAAAACCAGCCCTCGACGAGCGAACAGACAGTATCCAACATCAAAAGGTCAAGTTTCTCGCGTTTTCCATTCAAATCTGTTACCTCCTTTGTAAATGAGCGATCAATCAACACTCCACCTCTACAATAACCATATCTACACTCTTTATCACCACAATATCAAATATAATAAGCATCTCAATAAGCCTCAATATCAAAATGACGATGTCTTCTATACGAGTCCATACTTCAGAGCTTGTTTCAAAAAGACATGAACTTCCATTGTACTAGTCCAACAAACACCTCTTGGTTCATGCATAAACTAACTCAGTAGCCTACAAATAAAAGAAATATCTAGATGAGTTGTGTACTAATAAATAAAGGTTTCAATCATCATAAAATGCTGATTAGCATTGTGGAGTACGAAAGACTCATCGTCCCGAAAAATTTCCCCTGAAACCAATAGGCAATACATAATGGTTTGCTGCCCACAAGTGTAATTTCTTCAAGCAAGTCACATGTAAGTTTGCGTTAGGATAATGATATCATGTGCAGATGGGTAAAAAGGTTATTGTCCAAAACATACTTTGGCTTCATTGTATACTTAACGATAAAGTGATTTTGAAGATAGTTTACTCGAGAAATGCCATCACAATAGCTCCATGTCAATTAAAGTTTGACAAAGTGAGAAACATTCTACTTTTTCAGGAATATAAAAAAAAGTAAAGGTCAGTATTTGTAATTTCGTTTTTCAGAATCAAATGGGGGTGAATTAATCTACTTGTAGTAAATCTATTTTGATGATATTTACACAAAAACTTACATAAAAACAATTTTGAAGCTATGTTTATCAAGTATAGAACTAGAACTTCAAATAATTTAATCAACAAAAAAATTTCACTAAATCTCTTCGTCTTCGTAGTCAGAGGCATTATATAATTTTTCACACACTAATATACCAAATAAGATATCATACAAAGACATTGTTGTGCAATATATTACAAATACTTTTTTATTCATAATATAGAGAATGACACATCATGTACTTCTCACATATATATATATATATGCCTGTGTGTGTGTGTGCGCACAATAGTCAATCCTCAAACATGTAAATTTTCACTGACTTAATAGATATTAATAAATCAATACTAATGTGGGGGAAAATTATTTTTCAAAAATAGTTTTAGTTTATTCTAACATGTCTTCTCTTTACAAATTTACATGTTGTGTTATAGTTGAACAGATCCACAAGAAATGGTTTGTGCATGTATAAATGAGAAAAAAAAGAATTAACAGGACTTTCAATTGGGTATCATGATATTTCAGGTTAATTTGTTTCCAAGAAAGGGTGAAGGTATGGTTTGGGTTTCACCCCATTCAAGTTATCATTCCATGTAAATATTGCAATTGTGTAGAGTAAATTATTTGTAGTTGAAATGTTAAATAGTAGTGATCCATGTTGGAATGCTAATGACATAATGTGGAATGGAGAAACTTGATTGATAAAATTTACCAACCTCTGTGGATACTCGATAATTGACATCTTCCACCTCCAGCTTTTAAAGTTGAGAACACTCTTTAATATACTGAGTGAACACTCTTTCAATATCTGAAAAATAGAAACTATTTAGGCCCTAATAACATGAATATTTAACTCATATTATCATCATAATTAACTGATATTAATGCATAATTTATGTAATTATGATTCATGTTATCATACTTTTATGACATTTTGACCATTGGCATGCCATTTGATTAAAGTCCGCATTTTTTGCATTATCTAGGGTTATTTATGTGCTTTATTGATGTTTGACCTTTTTCAGGGCCAAACAACTTGAAATTAACCATTTTCTTTGAGTTAAATTTTCAAGACTTTAAAGGATGATTAAAGAAGAGATTAGAAGAAGAGAATGATAGGAAGAATCAAAAGTCAACTTTAGTGGGTTGACCTAATTTGGCTTTTCAAGCCAAGTTAGAATTATTTGAGTTCATCATACTTTCTTGCTAACATTTATATTTTAGGTGGCATGAGATTAAAGAAGAAGAAATTTATGATCCAATGGAGAAAATTTGAGTAAAAAAGGCCTTTTAAATTGAAAGTTATGAATTTCTAAAGTTTACATATTTTTCTGGAATTTATTTTGATTTTTCAGGATTTTTAAAGGCTGAAAAATGCTAAAAAAAAAGGGAGATTATTTGATGTGAGACCTGCGCGGTGCTGACATGGTGACACAGCCACGTGGCAGCGCCAGTTGGGCCGGCACTGACCTGTGCGATGCCTACATGCCGTGTAGGGCTAAGTGGGTTAAGTGGGTTGGGCCCACGGGCATAGTCGGCCAAGTGCATTGCGTAGAGAGAGAGTAGGGATGTCATAGGCCCATTGGGCGACACAAAGTTACTAAGGAGACATCCAATAGAAAGCCATTGAATCGCGAAGGTTTTCTTCATGTGGGACTAACCTTCTTTTCGCAGGCGACGCGACAGCTCGTGAGGCGTCAGATATAAGCGTGTGAATGGTGCGCGATGATCTGGTGGAACCCGGTCCACCAAATCTCAATCACAAGCATGTGCGACATTCACATCGGTTGATCTCATTAGTGAGATCCAACAGTTAGGAATTAATCTTGCAATCGGCGAATCTTACAGTGACACAAGGCGGATTGTGGATGCTTCGATGAATATCATACGGCAGAAATGAAGAAAAGGTCGAGCCCGCATCATGGGGATTGTGGCCCACTTCTTCCACGCGACGTGGCCTCATCTGAGCCATTCAATTCTCTAAAAGAAAACAGAAGGTCTAAATTAAATCACAAAATTCATTTATAAATTCATGTTCTCTCTTACGAAAATTTTAACTCTTGATTAAACGTTGAATTGAGCATTTTCGGAGGAAAATCTTAAGTTCTTCATGAATCCTTATGTTCTAGACTCAATCACACACAAATTGAGGCAAGAAATTCACAAAAATGGCGAGAAAATGGTACATAATTTCCCCTTGAATGCCAACATTATGTCAGAGAAGGAATCGGAGAAATTTGCAGCAATCAAAGCAATTTGAAGCTCAATCTTCGCTTCAATCGAGTTAGAACTGTGATACCTTCGTAATCCTCACTTTCTAGGTCATTTAGATTAGGTTTAGATTGTTAATTAGAGTTTTATGAATAAAAAATTCTACATTTTCCCCAAATTTCTTTGCAGATTTTGGCTTATTTCCGAACAAGGATTTCTCCCTGATCTAAAGTCCAATTCTAATGAATTTGGTTTCATTGGATTTCTTATTAAGTTAAGTTTCCATGGATATCTGATTTGTAAATTTTCATCAAGGTTTGACCCCTCGATTTGTCAAGTGACCAACTGCTATTCAAAATCAGTCTGAATTGGGACGTCAACTTTTGAGGGCTATTACTACAAATCTAGAGAGTAAAATTTGCCAATTTTGGTGTCTTTGTAATCCTCGGATCGTAAGCTTTCTAGTTTATTATATTTGGATACCATTTGACCTGTCAGTTAAATGATTTTTGTCAAAACCTTAATTTTGGTGATTTTTTGTTTGTTGATTTTGAAAAATTGCAATAAATCCAATTATGCTCTAAAAATCACAATCTTTATATCAAAATTCTCCTCTTTCTCTCTAGTTTCTAAAAATATAATTTTCATAATATTATGTAGGGTCAAAGCATTATAATTTTCATAATATAATTTTCATAATATTATGACCCTACATAATAGTATGTAGGGTCATAATATAATTTTCTAATTTCATAGAAGGTCAAAGTAGGGTCAAAGTCAATGCTTTGACTATGACCTTTGCTTTTCCTTCTCCAAACATCTTTCAAAACTCTAAAGACATCTTCACTCATATAGTAGTATTATTTCCATTGATTATATAGCATATTCCTTTCTTAAAAACCCTAATTAGGATTAAGATTGACCAAGTCAACTATTTCAATAAAAGTCAACTGTATTCTCTATAGATTCGACCCGATCTTATCACTATACTTGATTTCTGATTTTTAAATCATCATGAGTTCGTAATGATTATTAGTTTTTTACTATTGACGAGACGACACCGCGAGGTCGTCGATTTCACACAGTCTCGTGTCAAAATTAATTCCAAACTTACTAATTTGATGAAAATGTATCGAATTGAAGGGTATAATGGTAAATAAGGGTCGAATCCACAGGGAAATAAGGAATTTCTTGATGTAATCTTCAAAATTGATCAAATCAGACAAGAAATTGATGGTAGAAATTGGGGAAAAGGATATATTATGAAAGATAACTTCAAAACAAATCCAAGGAATCAAAAATCATTGAAAATGATCTTGATTTCGTGGAGAAATCGAAGTTTGAAGTGGAGAGAAATTTTCGGACGTGAAAATTGTGATTTTAGCTAAAATCTGAAGAAATTAAACTCCAAATCCTAATCTAAACGAAAATTAAACCAAATTGGAAGATTAGGAAGCAAAAACCGCTTCCACTAACCCATGATTGCGATCAAATTATCGTGATTAAGCCTCTCAATCACCGAAAACAAGAAGAACGCGAGCGTGACGTTCAAGTGGCGATTTCTCCTTTGATTGTCCACCAAATCTTAACTTCAAAGGCTCCGGAGGTGGCTAAAAGAAAGAGAACACGATGGAATCAAGAGAAACGAGAGGGAAGGTGTGTAGACAGCTCAATTAGATTGAATTCCAACTCGGATGTTTTACAAAAGTCGAACAACGCCTTGTTTTATAGGCGAATTGGGCGTAACCGCTGGATGGATGCGTTTAATCTCCATCAACGGTCTAGATTAAACGCATCAAGGTGAAACGTTACGAAAATGTCGTGGCTGTCAGATTGCCGATGGACACTCCAGATGGATTCTGGCGATGTGCGTTATAAAACGCATCAACTTCCGCTCGTTGGATCGCGATCCGACGGTCGCGATGCGTTTCGGTGCATTAAATCGTGGCCGTCCTAACTCCGTATTAAAGCCACGTGCGCGATCAAATGATCGGTGGTTCGCGTCCACTCGATCGACGGGCAGATTTTCTGCGCTCCGCCCGATCGACGCTCCTCTGTCAGCCACGTCGCCTGAAATGAAGATAACTGTGTGGGACTTAGTCCCACACGGAAAAAATGAGTGAAACGCGTCGGGTTTACAAGACTCGATGGCTTAGTAAGTTGAATACCCTTCCGCTATACAGAAGGCTGAATACCCTTTATATAATATGTAAACTATATGAATATAAATATAAGTATGCCGCGTAGGCGCCGTGTGGGCCCGCGTGGCGCTGCCACGTGGCCTTGAGTGCCACGTCGCATCCACGTGGGACCCGCGCGGATTAAACCCGCTTTTTGCTCCTTTTTAATTCATTTAATCATTTAAAAATCGAAATAAATTCAGAAAAATCCAAAAAAAATCCCTAAAAATTGTAAAAATCATAACTTTCAAAATACAACTCCAAATTAATCCAAATTTCTTTCATTTGATCTGAAATTTAATTATATATCATTCTAAAAAGACAAATTATTTAAATAACAAGAGATTTAATTCTTATTTCAAAAATACATTCATTTCCTTAAGATTTTAACTTTAGAAAATTAAATGAATGTTCATAATCATGATTTCTCTCATTATTTAACTTTAAAAACCACTTATAATCTGAAGTAAAGATAGGTTATAAAATCTTTAATCTTTAATTTATCATAATTAACCCTAAATCAACACATTTTGAGATTATAACATAAAATTGCATGGAATGATAGAAATGCACTCAAAGTATGATAACATGCATATAAATGGAATGTCTTATGCCTTATTTTGCATTAATAATCATGTTTTATCATGTTAAGATTGCATGTTATCAACTGTCGATTGTGTGTTTCAATGACCACACGTTTCATCGATTTTCAGGTCTCAATTTTGTGTTACTTCGGTGAATTCATGTCGATGGTATAAAGCTTAATAGAAATTGCATGCAAGTCCTATTCTCAGACGGTCATGGAGTGGACAGGATATAGAGTCCACGAAGTAATAGTATAATCTTTTGTATCATCTTCACATGCTCTGGCCGTCTGAGTCTTAGTTAAGGAGGCAAAGTAGCAAGATGAGGCACTCTCCTAGGCCCCGACAAAGGAGACAAAGGCCCATACTTCATTTGTAATACTCAAAATCTCCTCTTCCTCTTAGCATGAAATGCTTTCATATCTGTGATCGGACCACTTACTACAAAACCATAGGTTTTTCAGGAGCTGGATGGGCATTTGAGATGAGGAAGAAGTGGTTGAGTGTGAGAAGAATAGTAAGTGATCTTGTGATGGGAGAGAGATTCCGGTGGTGTATATGTACAACCAACAGTAAGATGCCCCATAGCACGCACTCGGCCGGATGGTGGCACCCAAAAATTTTAATGTCATTTTTTTGGCTCTTTCTCCTTGTAAGCCTATAAATAGGCACGCCTAGAGCATCCCAAAATACATATGAGCATTCTTTTCTTGCCCTAGAGGGTTTTAAGTGAGTTTTGAGTGGTTTTAATGCATTGTTTCCATTCTTTCTTGTTCTTCTCTTCTTTTGAGTGTTTTTGTGTATTTGTGAGTGTGCTCATCATCCTTTTGAAGTGATCCTTGAAGTGATCAGCATTATACAAGTGGTATCAAAGGATTTTTGGTCCTATGATTGTAAAGATGTCCAAAAGAGGAAGGACTTCTACCATGTCCGATGATGTACATGCTCCTACACCAACCTAGCATTCACCAATATTGGAATTCAGTGTGTCTACTTCTTCTTGAATGTTAACAAGCACAAATTATCATCTTTGGGCTATGAGGATGGAGGTTTCTTTGGAGGGTCATGATTTATGGGGAGTCATTGAGGGAAGTGAGGTAAATCACAATAAGGATTGTCTTGCATTATCGATGATCCTCCATTCCATCTCAGAGTCTCAAAGCAATCATACTGACATCAAGAAGAGTGTAAATGAGAATTGGGAGGTTCTCTACACATTCCATGTCGGAATGGATAGAGTGGTGCAAGCAGAGGCACAAGCTTTGAAGAGGAAATTTGAAACACTTTCCATGATGAGGAATGAGAAGGTGGATCAATACTCGAATCGCTTAGCTTGAATTGTTACCAATTGAGAGACTTGGGGGAGACTCTTGATGAGTAGGGTGCTGTTTCAAAAATTCTCAAGTCATTTTGAAGAGACCTTCATACTTTATGACTTCTTCTAGAGTAGACAAATGATTTAAAGACCATGAGACTTAAGGAAGCATTTGGGCAAGTCAAAGTGCATGAGTTGAGACTCCAAGAGAGGAACTCAAGAGATGAGGAGCAAGCACTCCTATCTAGGACTTTCAATAAGTCTAAGAAGGATCAAAGGGGGTCATCTTCAAGTGGAAGGGGAGGTGGAAGGAAAGGAAAAAGCAAAGATTGTGGTGGTAGAGTGGATGGAGAAAATAAAAAGAAGAAATTTGACAAATCAAAGGTAAAATGCTATAATTGTCAAAAGCTAGGGCATTTTGTAGGTAAGTGTGAACTTTTCAAAATGGAAAAGTCCAAGGGAAAAGGGAAAATGCACATGGCTTGAAAAGATGAAGACGAATAGGAAGAATGATCGTTGCTTATAGTGTTAGCCAATGAATATGCAGACATGTTACTTCAAGGTATGGGTGGCTCTCCTATTGATGATATGTGGTATCTAGATACTGGAGCAAGAAGTCAAATAACTGGTATGAAGACCTTCTATCAGTCCCTTGATGAATCTCACAAACGAGTGGTGAGATTCGATGATGGTTCTTCAATTAGGCATGAAGGCAAAGGAGAAGTACATGTGGATTGTAGATAACATGATAATTAGACATGATAATACATGATTATTGATGCATATTAAGGCATAAATGATTTCATTCCTATGCATGTTATCATATTTGTGAGTATTTATCTATCATTCTATGAAAAAGTCATTATAATCTCAAAATACTTTAATTTAGGGTTCATTATGATAAATTAAATGATAAATAATTTTATAACCCATCTTCACTTGAGATTATGTGTTTATAAAGTTAAATAATGAGAGAAATCATTTTTATAAATATTTATTTAATTTTCTAAAGTAAAAATCTTAAAAGAAGTGAATGTATTTTTGAAATAGAAATTAAATTTCTCGTTATTTATTAATTTTGACTTTTTATAATAATAGATAATTAAATTTTGGATCAAATGAAAGAAATTTGGATTAATTTAGAGTAATATTTTGACAGATATGAATTTTCTAATTTTTAGGGATTTTTTTGAAATTTTTCTGATTTTTTAATGAATTTTTATGGATTTTCCAGAATTAAAAATTGATTTTTCTAATTTAAAATCAAATTTTCAGAATATATAAAACGCGCTGGTGACGTGGCGCAATCAGAGCCATTCGATCGATCGTGATCAACGATCGCGATGAGGACGCGACGTGCCAGCGTGTGCGATGTCCGATTCGCGTGTGCGATATCGGCCGTTGATCTTCACTTAAATCGATGGACACACATGGCTTATCGAGGTTCACCGATCGTTTTAATCTCGATCATTGATCAGAAGAGTTATAACAGTCAAGATTAAACTGACGGAAAACGCATCAGGAGCTTCAGATCGAGATCTAACGGATGCGTTTCGATGCGTTTCGATGCGTTTTATAACACGTGTCGACGTGGCTTCATCATAAGCGTCCGATCGCGATCAAACGGCCATGACTTAACGGTAACGGTTCGTGATCAATCGTTTCATCAGAGCCGTTGATCAATTTAATCGGACGGTTACGCCCAAAAGTCCTATAAAATTGAGATGTTCTTCCGATTTGTAAAGCATTCGAGAGCAATTCAATCAAATTGAACTGTTTAGACACCAAATGTCTTGAATCTCTTGATCCCAATCGCTTCTAGACTCAATTACGCGTTTACGAAGTGCTTAAGATCAAGATTTGGGTGAAAGACGAGGAAGAAATTGACGCTTGAACTCCACGAATCACGATTTTTGGATTTTTTTTTAATAGCCTTGATTCCGGTGATTAATTGGGTTAATCAAATTGCAATTGTGGGTTAGTGGAAGCGGTTTTGCCTAATCTATCATCTATTAGTGTTTAATTTCTGTTTAGATTAGTAATTTCAAGTAAATTTCATTTTATTTTCATTAATTTTGTTCTTCCGATTTTCGGAAATCACCCCTCACTTTGATCTTTAATATCTCTGCAAAATCAAAGACAAATTCGATGATTCTTGATTCCGTGGAATCGTCTTGAAGTTCTCTTTCATAAAATATAATTTTCCTCAATTTGTATCATCGATTCATTGTTCGATTTGATCAAATTTGAAGGGATCATAAAAAATTTCCTGATTCCCTGTGGATTCGACCCATATTTACCACTGTACCCCTCAATTCGAGATATTTTCATTAAATTGGTAAGTTTGGATTTATTTTCGATATGAGACCGTGTGCAATTGATGACCTCGCGGTCTCATTTCGTCAATTGTACTAACGGTGAACACATGATATTTTAAAAATGTTGAAGACTAACTTTTTGAGTTTGGGAAAGCTTGATTCTGATGGTTGTGACATACATTTGAGGGATGGTTTTTCTTACTCTTCATGATGGCCTCGGAAGGTTGCTCTCCAAGACTCCAAAGACAAGGGGGAATATGTACCTACTAAAGCTTAACGTTGTCAAGCATTGTCTTCTTATAAAATAAATGATGAAGAGGCATGGCTATGTCATAGGATGTGTCATCAAAGTGCTCACACACTTCATGATATGGTGAGAGGTAATCATGGTATTGGATTACCTCATTCTCCAAAATTTGAGCATAAGTGTAGTTGTTGCATAGCCGTGAAACATGCGAGAGCTCCACTTCCTAAATCAGCTGAATTTAGAGCTTTAAATCCCCTAGAATTGGTCTATGTTGACATTTATAGACCAATCATACCATCAACAATCACTAGAGGGAAGTATTTTTTGCTGATTTTTTATGATATTTCTCAGTTGATGTGGGTGGCAATTTTGAAGAACAAGTCGGAAGCCTTTAGAGCCTTTCAAAAGTTCAAGTCTCTTGTAGAGAGTGAATCCAATGGAGCATCAATCAAGTGTTTAAGGACTGATCATGGAGGGGAATTCATTTTAGAAAAATTCTTAACGTGGTGTGAAGCATTTTAAAGGCATCCAAAGGTAGTTCACTACTCCACATACACCCCAACAAAATGGAGTAGTTGAGAGGAAGAATAGAACCGATGTGGGTCTTGTGAGAAGCATGCTCAAAGACAAGATTTTACATCTTGCATTATGGGGTGACGCTGTCAATACTTGTGTGCATGTGTTGAATAGGTCCTCGACGAAGAGCTTTCAAGAAATGCCCTATGAGATGTGGAGTGCGAAGAAATCTAAACTTAGTCGTCTTAGGATCTTCGGATCTATTGTGCATGTGAAGAGTCTTGGAACTATAGGTAAACTTGTAGATAGGATCAAGGAGATCATATTTTTGGGGTACGAGAGAGGTACCAAGGGTTATCAATGTTTCAACCCTACCACACACAAGGTTCACTTGAGGCGAGAGGTTATCTTTGAAGAAGGGCGCATGTAGAACTTCATGGAACAACGACTGAATGAAGGTATGGAGTTTCATGTTTCAGGGGTAAATATTGGATTTGATAATCCAAATGTGAGAATATAAGAAGGTTGAGAAAATATTAAAGGTGTGCTTCAAGATGTGCCTTCAAATAAAAAAGTTGGTCAAGGCGAAGGACCGACATCAATGAGCAATGAAGTGATGCCAAGATTTTGATCTATTCAATCTCTCTACGAAGCAACTGATCCAATTGAGGAGGAATGCCTCATCTTATTTGAAAAATCTACCACTTATTCCAAGGCCTCTGAAGAGGAAGCATGGAGGAAAGGTATGGAGGAGGAGATTGCCTCCATCAAGAAGAATGATACATGGACGCTAGTAAAAGCTCCTAAATCATGCAAGCGAATTGGTGTGAAATGGGTATACAAGCTAAAGAATAATTTTTTGGGTGAACTTGTGACGCACAAAGAAATATTGGTCGTAATAGGATATCGCCAAAGATACGGAATTCATTACGAAGAGATATTTCTTCATCTTGCTTGTTTTGAATCAATTGGTATCTTGATTGCATTGGCAGCCTAAGAATGTTGGAGTTTGCATCATCTGGATGTCAAATCTGTCTTCTTCAATGGTGAAATCAAGGAGGAGATCTATGCCACAAACCAGTAGGGCTATGTGAAATATAGAAAGGAGGAGTCGGTCCTCAAGCTAATCAATGCTCTCTACGGCCTTAACCAAGAACCAAGAGCATAGAATGCAAAGCTTAAAAATATGTTAAATAGAAAAAATGACAAAGGTGTGTACTGATAAGATGCAATCTTAACACGCAAAAACATAATTCTTAATGCAAATTGAGGCATAAAACATTCCATTTTTATGCATATTATCATACTTTGAGTGTATTTCTATCATTTCATGCAATTTTAAGGTATAATCTAAAAATGTACTAATTTAGGGATAATTATGCATAATTAAGAATATATTTTAGAATAGATTATTCCCATCTAAATTTGAGATTATAATTAAGCTTTAATGTTAAATAATAAGAGAAAATGTTTATATATATTCATTTATTTTCTAAGTTTTGTTTTTCAAGAAGAAATGAGTGTATTTTTGAAATAATAATTTATTATCTTGTTATTTAAATATTTTGACTTTTTATAATGATAGATAATTGAACTTTTGATCCAATAAAAAAAATCTGGATTAATTTGAAGCTGTATTTTGAAAGTCATGAATTTTCTAATTTTTAGAGATTTTTTTAGAATTTTTCTAATTTTTTCTGAATTTTTAATGAATTGCTAAGGAATTTTTGGAATTAAAAATCGGTTTTTTTAATTTAAAATTAAATTTTCAATTTAATATTAGCGCGTAGGTGACATGGTACAATCTGGAGCATGCAATCAATCGTGATCAACGATCAATAGCGAGATGTGATGTGGCAGCCTGTGGACCATCTGATCGCGCGAAGAATCTAAGCCGTTGATCTTCACCTAAAGAGGGGGGTTACGTGGCGCACTATTACTCGTCGAAAAATTGTTTTAAAAATGATGTAATCTCAGCCGTCTATCAACCGAGTTATAACGGCTGAGATTAAATTGACGAGAAACACATCTGAGCGTCCGATCGTGATCAAACGGCGGATGTTACATGCGTTTTTATAATGCACGCAATGTGGCGAAATCTCGGCGGTCGATCGGCGATCCAACGGCTGCAACTTAACAGTAATGATTTGCATTGATATGTTTCATCAGAGCCGTTAATCGAAGATGACGCGTTTCATCGAAGGGTTATGCCCAAATTGGCTATAAATTGAGATGTTCTTCGACATTTTCATGTATTCTTGGATGATTTCGATCAATTGAACCATCTATACACCACCATCCTTGAATCTCTTGCTTCCAATCACTTCTAGACTCATTTCCACGTCCACGGAGTGATTGGAAGTGAGATTTTGTTGATCGACTAAGGAGAATTCGCCTCTTGAACATCAAAGATCATTTTCGAAATCGTGGAATGAAAAGCCTTGAATCCGGTGATTAATTGGATCATTACGATCTCTATCTCGGTTAGATTATGTTTTCCTCTTAATCTTTCATTAGGATCGTTAATTTAGTTCATTTCGTCTTTTAATTTTGGATTTCTCTAAATTAGCGTTTGGAAATTTCTCCCTAATTCACTCATCGATTTCTCCGTGAATCTTTATCCAAATCGAGTGATTTTTGATTCCGTGGATTCGTCTTTGAGTTCTCTTTCCAAATCTATCATTTCCCCTAATTTCTCACCTCAATTCATCATCCGATTTGATCGAATTTTAAAAGATCTCTCGAAAATCCCTTATTTCTCTGTGGATTCGACCCTTATTCACCACTATACCATTCAATTCGTGATTAAATCATAAAATTGGTGAGTTTTGACTTTATTTTGACACGAATTGGTGTGCAATTAACGATCGCATCGATTCGTTCTGTCATGTACCATTTGAACTCTACTCAAGAGTGGATGACTTGATCATCACAGGGTCGAGTGAATCCAAAGTAAAGGAGTTCAAGAAGACTATGACGAGGATTTTTGAGATGACAGACTTAGGTTTATTATGTTTCTATTTGGGCATTAAAGTGCATCAATGTAAGTCGAAAATAGCTTGTATCTCCAAAACTCTGTGCCAAACACATCTTGGACACTTTCAAAATGGTTGATTGCAATCCAACCAATACTCCACTGGAAGCTCAGTTGGAGCTGAAGAAAAAGGAAGGAGGAAGAAGCGTGGATGCGACGTTATATAGGAGCTTAATTAGAAGCTTGAGTGATCTACTTCATATGTCACCTGATATGACTTATTCGAAAAGCATATTGAGTGGATA